>FIZR01013692.1:0-17580 GCA_900060175.1 Ferrisia virgata | reverse complement strand
TAGTAGACACCAAGATATGCAATTTTCTTTATAACAATAGAAAAAAAATAGAAATGGAGGACGTTACTATTAAAATTAAGAGCTCATACGTGGAGAGAATTTTCTTGAGATGTCTACCAACCAGTTTTTCAGGGTACCAAGTGAAAAAAAAATAATCGTTTTTTTTACCCGCCCTAATGAATACACCCTGGCCCTAACCTTGGTACCTTTCGTAAAGAAAATCTCTTACGTACACCGCTAAATAAGCATATTAAATACACAAGTAAAAAAATGAATACAAACAGGCGGCGGATGCTCCTCCGGAGGCGGATGATATTTATGTTCAGCTCGACCAGTACCATTCATACGTTTACAATTATCAACTCTACGTTGCGGCGAATCGGCGCAATATTGCTTAAAGTATTTATGACTAGATTGAAAAGGTTTCTGTAACAGCGCAGAAGAAGAAGAAGAAATGAAAAAATATGAAAAATATGAAACAAAAGGGGAAAAAACTACTACAAGGATTGCATCGTGTGAAGAAAAAAAAAACGCAAAAACGTAATCTTCATTCTCTAGATGAAACAATCGAGAAGCATCATCCTTTGAGAATTGAGAACACGTCGAATAACGAAATTAAAGCGCGTACTTGAGAATTTAAGAGACGATTTGTAGATTCGGACGAAGACGGTTGAAAATCCGACCAATGTACAACTGATCCCGAACTGCCGCTGCCTTTTCGTTTATTTTCTCTTTCCATTGTATCTCCTGCACATACACAATTGGCATGGTATAAATAAAAAAATCTCCACACGTATATATACAAACGTTGCGTTGGCAAAATGAAATGAACTGTTGGAAATACGTTTATATAAAAAGAAAAAAAGAAAATACTACCATCGCGTCGAAACATATCACGTACCTCTATACACCGGGGAATGTTGATCTGCGCTATTTTTAATAGAGTCGCTCGAGCTCAAAGTTTTCCTCTCGGTCGAGCTTCTCGAGCCGCAAGTTTGACTCGATTCCTATTCAACGATAAGGAGAAAAAAAAGAAAAAAAGGTTGCCGTGAAAAATACCTTTCAGTCTGAGCGAATTAATTGAATACAAAATGTACGTACAGTAGGTAAATAAATAAAAAAACAGCAGTAAACTTACGTTGCATTCTTTAGACGATAATAAAATAGTAGTAGCGTAGGGGGTAGGATTACCAGGCGATGGTAATCCTTTACAGGGATTATAAAATGTAGATAGATTGCAGCTATCTACTTCGGCGTAATCAATAACGCTGCCTTCTTTTGTATTCGACGAATTTACATCGGTACCTTCCTTCTCCTGGACCGTATGCCAGCCTCCATCAATCCACAACGTATCTTTGCCGCAATTTACTCCTCGCATGCCGGCCATACGTAGATGTGATAAATCGGTACTAACCACCGGTACTGTAAACAATTTTCCCCTTGATAATACCGTCGCGTCAGTTACGAAAAAAAATTAAAAAAAATATCGTACCGTCGAAATGTCCCAGATCTTTCTCTTTGTTTTGCTTCTTCCTCAAATACAACAGTAACGCTATTCCGATAGCTAATGAGATTACGAACACAGCGAGTACGATAATAAACCACGATTCGAGACTGCTCGATGTAAAAGCACTGCTGGTAGTTATGTTTGGATCCATGAAAAATGGCACTCCTCCGCTATAAGGTCCGTAGCCAGCTTTGGTATGGGCTGCTACACGAGCAGTGTAACTAGTTCCAGCGGTAAGATTATTCAACAGGATCATTGTTGTGGTCGCATTCACGTTGGTTTGGGCTAGAAGACGAGTGCTGTTGATCGGTTTTACTAGTATCTGTAATATTAAAGCAAATTAAAAATAAAAAAAATTACTTTATAGGTAAAAAATATGCGCCACTAAAATTAATTAATAAATTAATAAATCGTAATTTGAAATTATTTTACCGATATAATTCGACCTTAACACGTAATCATTTAATTGTAATTTAACAATAATTAGTTTCGCAAAAGAAAATCAAGAATTTCATGGCTCAAAGAAGTGCTTCCATTCTTTTTGGCATTTTACCAACAAGACTGGGAAATAGATACAGATTTATAAATGTAATGCATTGTCTAGAAATTCAAGAAAGGGCGAAGAACCTGGGATAGTGGCCAGATAACTAATGAACGGTGGTGTTTAATTTGCGTTCAAACCGAGCTCGTAAATTCGAAACATTTTTTTTATCAATTATCTGGCCAAGACCGAATCCGTTTCATCCTAATATCGAGTTCGTGTTGGCAAAAAATTCAGACAAGTTGGAATGCAACCATATCAAAATAGCCAGCACTGAAATTGACATCTTACTCAAATTCACGCATTTTTATAGGATTTCGAAATCCATCAAGATCAGAAAATACAATTTACGTATCTAGAACTATGATGAGCGAGTAATCTGATAACACAATAAAAATAACATTATTCGCATAAATTAATTCAAAATCATGAATGTAATCTTTGGAAAATAATTCTGTTAGCAATTCGAGCATCGAGCTTTCTAGCACGATTGGGGGGAGGGGGGTAACTACGTAAGGAAAAAAGCAAAAATTGTCCGAAATAACACATTTTTAACTCGATTTTTACTGTCGTGTTGTCAATTAAAACAGAGCTATTTCGGTCTATCAACCAACGTTGGATGAAAAGGGCGGAGAGGTAGGGGGTGTCTTTACAGAATCCGTTTTTAGGTTCTAGCAGACCACTAGCATCATTTTTGACCATGTCAGATATTTATATTTATATTTATTTTTTTCGTCCCGAAACTAAAAATTATTTGCACAGCTCGATACCGACCGAAGTCGATCAAATTTAGGAAATAGGCTCGATTGGTGGGGTGAATTTTATACTCCGAAGTGGGGATGATCTAGGGTCAGAATTCAGTTGTGCCCAACTCTTAAAGAAATATGGTGCTGAGGGGCAAAAATCGTAAAAATTGTTCTATTCTGAACCAGTTAATAGACAGTCCAAAGTTGCACAACATATAGAAAAATTAGCCTTCAAGATTAGTTAGGAGGGAAGGTATAAGGGGTTTTATGCCTTTTTTGACTTTGAAAAAGGGCTGCTTCTCCCCTATTTCCCCTTCGAATTTAGCTAGGAAGTTAAAATCTGGTAATTACTTTAGTAGAGTTCAAAGATGTGTTTTTTAGGAGTTTCAACTTTTCAGCCTCATTGCATCCCCTTGCAGCCCCTGAAAATACAGTTTTTTTGCTAGATTTTTCTCATTTTTCGTGTTTGTTTCTCCTATAATCCCCTTCAAATTGAGCTAGGAAGTTGAAATTTAGTATATACATTTAGTGCAGGTAATAAATGTGCCTTTTCAGGGGTCCATTGCATCCCCTCATAGCTTCAAAAAAGTAGTTTTTGGGTATGTTTTTCTCATTTTTTCAGTTTGTTTCTAATATATCTCCCTTCAAATTGAGCTAGGAAGTTGAAATTTGGTATGTACATTTAGTAGAGATCCTAGATGTGTCTTTTGGTGTCAACTTTTCAGTCCCGTTGTAAATCCCCCCCCCGCACCCTAGCCACTGATTAGCCACGATACTTTTTTTTCAGCTCATATAATCATAATACTTCTCGAGATTCGGGCTGCAAAAGCACGAAATCTACTCGTTAAATTTCAGCATCCAAGCTGAATTTAGGATGGAGTGAAACGAAGAAATCATTTTTTTTGGATCAAAAAAAGGAGAAAACTTTCATCTTAGCTTCTAATTTCACCAAGAAACTAATTTTTAGAGTGCAACTTTTGATTTCGTAACAATTGCTTCAGAATCTAACAATTTATACGATTTTTTTTGTCTCCCTCCATTTCTTTACCTGATACTAGACATGACTGAATTTCTACTTAAAATCATCCTTATTAGCTATTTGAAGGTACTGGCTGAATTTGAGGAGCCATTTAGGCCGGAACTGAGTCAAACGAATAACTTTAGTCTTAGGAAGTAAAAATTAAAAAAAAAAAAAAAGAAAAGTAATAATTAAATGTATGACATGTACAAAAACGATCGTATTGATGTTACAGGACCCTGAAACGGATCCTTGTTTTTTATCATAAAGTGACAATGAAAATCAGCCTAAAAAATTAAATAATTTGGTTAGAAATTGTACGTAAACCTGCAAACCGAAGTACACTTGCAATAAAAATTCATAATTAGCATTGACATTAGCACATCACTATAGGGCTCCTAACGTGGAGATGGCAGAGGAGGAGGCTGGAGAAATATTCGCTGAAAATTTTTCACTGTAAATAAAAAAAAAATAAAACTCCGAGGATAGAACTTTATTCTTAGAAATTTTCAGAACAAGTCAAACTGCATCGTTTTCCAGATTGGTGTGATGAGGATCAGGAGAAGGAATAGAAGAAAAGAAATGCTACAATTTTTTAGGTACTAGAAAATTATAGTACAATAATAAAACTGAAGGGTCCAAACTGAAGGCAGCATAACATAGGCAGTGTTTGGGATAGTAAACAAAAAAATGAGATGAATATTTACATTTGAGCTAGTAAAAGAATTTTGGAAACTTAATTTTTGGTGTGAAATGGAAAGATATGAATACGCAAAGGGACAGTTCTCGAAGTTTTAGCATGAATTTTGCAGGCTTTACGAAAAAAAAAGATCAAGGTTTTTAGCAGAATGGTTTCAAAATGTTATTAAAATTTCAATATTTTTATCAATTTTCATGATGTTCTAAACATTTTTTTAAAATTAAATTGGTTAAAAAAAATTTCAGTCATTTGTTAGATAATTATCATACACGGAGGGGAGGGGGATTCAACCGTCTCTGCGCTCCCTCTTAAATCCGCCTATACATCATTCATCACCATTCAGTTCTAAACATCCTTTTTTTACGATTTCTTCACGAGAATAAATTTTGAAGGAAGATCAGTGCTATACCCGTCTATTCATCTGCCACCTCTTATTTATTCCATTACAATTACTTACCAGAGGAATATAAGATGCTCACGTACAACATATTGTAAAACCACCAGGGGAGATGAAAGGTTCATTTTTCAAAAGTAATAAAAATTCACCGCAAGATAAACCAATTAAGACTTCGTTTCACAAACCGATTATAAACTTCCTCATTTCAGCATTTTAAATAAAACAAAAAAATTCTCATATCCGGCACTGAATTAATCACCTTATATCCTTGCAAGATCCCATTAAGATGCAGAGGAGAGGGCGGAGACCACTTCACAAACGCTGTGGTAGCATTTATTAAACCAATTTGAACAGAATCCGGTGGAGCTGAAGGTACTACAAACGAAACATAAAACATCGATTAATTTTGTTTCTGAAAAGTACCCAGAGGTACCATTTCTCGTACGTATAAATGAAATAAAAATTGAGAAAATTTTTCAAACTAACCATCTTCTAAGGTTTGCGTTATCATGGAATTCGAAGGTTGTCCCTCTACCGATTTATAGAACGGTACGAGAAAAAAATCGTATTTGGTGTATTTTTTTAGATTCGTCACGATATGAGAAGTTGTATCGGCGTTCATAACAATGGCCAAGTTATACGTTTGCGATCCGGCTGATAAATCTCGAAATCTCACGTATACACCTTCCACCCAATCAGCGTTATTTATTACCTGAAAACAACAACAACAACAACAACAACGATTTTTAGTAAATTTCAATGACGCCATATTCTAAGTATACAGGGTGCATGGTGAGAGGTTATCAAGATCTAAATTTTTTGGTAAGTATAATTGGGTAACGCCAAAAAAAAAGTTATATGAATAAGTTGCCTAAATTGAAAATTGCAAGGAAAAATGCTACTTTTAATAAATTATGTACAAAATAAATTTCCAGGTGTTTAAGAATAAGTAGTAAGTGCAAAATTTAGCAAATCTTGTATTGTTCATTTTTGGTCTAATAGCAAAATTTAAGAGGCTGTTTGTCACATGGCGAGTGGAACCACCCCCCCCCCCCATTCTAAAATTAGGATAATACATCGAAAATTGAATGGAAAACTGTAGATGGATAAGCATAGGTGAATTTACCACCAGCCGGTGGAATTTTTGCATGATACTTTGGTGGTAGATGCATACCATCGAGATACATACTTGGCCAAAGTTTTGGACCCCAAATCCCACTGATTTTATTTTGAAAGCCCTAATTGATCGATTTGCGCAATTTTTTGTCATGTTGTAGATCTATATGAGACGCATCTCTGAAAAAAATGATATCCCCCTCCCCAATAATTTACCCACGAAATGACCTTTTGAAATTTTATTACCAAAAAATTTCAAAATTTTGGCTAGTAATATATCAAGATGCATGTTTCGAGGACGCAAAGCTCAAATCGGCACTATTTTGCACTTTGGACGTAAGGGGGTGGGGTGAGCGAGGTACACATGCATGAGTTGAATTTCGCTCATAAAACGCGATGTGCGGTCGGTTAATTATTAAAAAATTTAGGTAGTTTGCTTTTTCGGGGGAAAATTCTAAATCATGAATAAGTAACATATCCATGTCAACATTTCAACATAAAAAGCAAAAATTATTCATAATCATCTTTTATCGCAAGTTTTTGACCAAAAATTTTATATCAAAAACGTTTACCATTCTCTTTACTCCATTTTCACATTTTATTTTGTTATTTTTTAGCAAAATAAAGAGCATACAATCATCCATCATCACGAATTTTTAATCGGAAATTTCAAATCAAAAACTTTAAAAATTTTTTTTATCTTTCAATTTTTTTAATGAGACATCTGTATCAAAATTATAATATAAAGTGCAAAAGTTATCAGTTTTTTCCGTTTTTCAAATTTTGAAATTTTTTAAATTTATTATTTTTTCAAGTTTTTTATTTTTTTATTTTTTTTATTCCTGTTAGTTTTTTTTTATTATTCAAGTTTTATTTTTTCGTTCTTTTCTAATTTTTAATTTTTTAATTTTTTGTATTTTGAAATTTTTTTAATTAACCATTTATGCAAACATTTCAACTCTGAGAACAAAAGCCATCAATTTTTTTTATTTCATAATTTTAAAATTTATTTTTTATTTTTCAATTTTTGTTATTTTCCCAATTTTTTAATTTTTTAATTTTTTGTATTTTGAAATTTTTTTAATTAACCATTTATGCAAACATTTCAACTCTGAGAACAAAAGCCATCAATTTTTTATATTTCATAATTTTAAAATTTATTTTTTATTTTTCAATTTTTGTTATTTTTTTTTCTATTTGTCAATTTTTTTAATTAAACATACAAGTCAACATTTCAGCAAAAAATTCAAAATTCATTAATTGTTTAAATTTTTTAAATGTTTTCATTTGTTAATTTTTATTTTTAAATTTTTTAAAATAACATTTCAAAAATTATTTATCAAATCAAAAATCGAAAACGTAACATCATAACGTTCCATCGAAACGCTACATCTTCAAAAAATGATCACTATACTGTTAAACGATCTACGATGGCAGAATTTGGATTTTAGAAAATTTCTCTCAAATTTGGGGAGGGGGCCGAGGGGAAAATGAAAAATTTCATCATCCTAGCTTGTGATATATCGAAATATATGTTTTCAAGGACGCGCAATACGAATCTGGCACTATTTCACATTTTGGACGAATTGGGGCGGAACGAGAGGGAAGGTACATTTGCGTAGTACCACTTTAGTTCCAAATTAATTACTCAAACACGATTCGTGAGCTTATAATCGTTGAAATATTGAGTTGAACGAACTGCGATACCGGAATTTGGATTTTACAAAACTTCTTCTCAACGTTAAAGTAGGGCCGCCAGGAAAATGAAAAATTTCATCATCGCAAAACACGAATAAAACAAAATTTGTCCTATTTTTAATGTACTGCTCATTTGCGTTATTAATTTTTTGGAACAAAATTTTTTTTTATTCAACATGTAGCTGTAATCCCTTCATTTTTTAAGTTGGGCTGAAAACTAACATGATAAAAGTTGTCCAGTTTCACATCTACTACCCAATCCCACACCTGATAATTTATTTTAAATTTAATTTTCCAAAGAGCAGCATCTGGTGCTTCAATTTACAAGATGGACAAGTTATTCATCCTTGACAACCTCTCATCAAACATTCAAGAGAAGAAAATAAAAATATAAAACTAATGCCATGCTATGTACTTACATCCCAAACAACTCTGATCGAAGTGGAAGTTATCGGAAACAGGTCTCTTAATACTAGTACTTTGCTGCTTAATTTAGATCTGGCATTATTTAATAGATGTTGAGGAGTAGCCGAATTAGCTCCTAAGGTACGAACAACACTGGAAGCACCGCTAGGTATACTAATACCGTGAGAATTTTCCGCTCTGACTACAAACACATAAGTAGTATCTGGCTTCAGGTTGGTAATCTACCAGAAAAAAAAAAAAAAAACATTTAATAATTATTTCATCTGATTATCAAACGATATTTCAATATTCGATATCAACCAACCGTAATAGTATCGTTAGTTATACGATTGGCAGCTACGACCCATCCAGTTTGTAAATCCGCGCTGAAATACTCGACAGTATATCCGATCAAAGGTGATACTCCATTTAGAGGCGAAGGTGATGACCAGCTCAACGATACCGAAGAATTGTTAACATTTAAAATACGAGGAGTACCAGGAGGTCCTGGAAATTTGGACGGATCTGGTGTACGATGAATATTGGCGGTCGGCGATTTTTCCACCGTTAACGTTGCCGACCACGATGTTTCGCCGCTTTCGGACGATGCGGTACACGTGTACAGACCGGAATCGTTCACTTGCAGATCTATAATAATTATATAAGTGGCCGAAAGCGCGTAGACCAAGTTGTTAAAATCGAATACTTATTAACACCCGAGTATTTATATTAAAGATTTTAATCGATCTCAAAGGTTATAATAGACAGCCTATAAACCTACGTACCTTTGATTTGTAACGCATCCGTGGTTTGCGTAATCCGATCGTTTTTCTGTTTGGTAATCAGCACCGAATCTTTATACCATTTAACCGAAGGCTGCGGGGAACCTACCGCTTGACATGGTAATTCGGCTTTCGAATGAGCCGCCAACGTTTGATTCGTCGGTCCAATTTGTATAATCGGAGGAGGCACGTCATCCACCGAACTAACCTATAAATTATTCACAATACGCTTATTAGTACACACAACACGCTACCTTACCACTCGATTTCGTGATCGCGAGCGAGCTACCATCATCATCATCATCTCTAATATACCATCTTGGACGCGCAATGTAATGAGAAATTACCTGTAAAAAAGCCCGAACTGTTGTTGAACCAGCTACCGATAACGCCGAACATACCAAATATCCGGCATCTTCTTTTTGTACGCCTTGGATACGTAGCACACCGTTTTGGGTAACGTGAAAATGTCCGTGGGCCATTCCCGGAAACAATAGCACCTGCGAACCTTCTTTTGTCCAAAATACCGAAGGTGGAGGATTGCCTTCGGCGACGCATTCGAACGTTGCTACACCGTTTAGGCCTACTTTCTGATCTAAGGGTTTTGTTACGAAGCTGGGAGGTGCTGTAATACGATTTTCATTTTCATTATTATACATAGACACGTAGGTAGCTATCTGTGTACGTAAAATAAAAATTAATTTAAATACCGAACGAAATTCGGCTAAGTATTCAAGCATGATAGATAATTTATGATGTAGCTGTACCTTACCTAAAAATCATGCAAGAAATGATAAATCATGGAAAATTTCTAAAATTTTTCTCTACCCAAACCAGAGAAAAAACGCATTGAATTTCCATTGCATTAGAGGCAATTGCTCGAGAGGTGGACAGCTTTTACATTCAGGCTTACATTTAAGACCATTTTTTAATGAATTTTGGGGGACAGGATGAATCGCATCATTTTAAACGTCAATACTGACATTATTTCAAAATGCAATTTCCTCGCATTCACCTGATAACAGTGATGCTTACTATGGCTCCAGTTGTGCGTGGAACAGCAACTTGTGCTGGGGAATACCTTGTTCCAACAACATAATCGCAGACTGTACAAGTGGAAGTTGTGTAATAGTCACGCTCGGGAATCAAATTTACTACGTTCTAACGCAGAAAAGATGGAAAAATCGTCGATCATTAGAGCTAAAACATATCCAGGAGTTGATGCGATGTCTGATCATCAACTTCAGATGGCAGGAGTACAATTGCAAATCCGCGTGAAAAGGTCAAAGAAGAAAGCATGGACATTTCTCACTGATACGAAATTGAAGAAGGTGGTTGATAGGGCAAATTATCACAGCTTCGTTTACAAATGATCCAAACACCATGTGGGAAGACATCAAAATCGATATTACTCGTGAACATGAGTCAGTTATCAAGGGAAGAGAACGCATGTTAGCCAAGAAGCAGCCATTGATAACAGAGGACACTTTGCTGATTATAGAGCAGCATAGGCAAGCCAAATGTTGGTGGAGACATCGAAGAATATAGGCTACTGAACAGATGGAAGTCCATCAGTGTAGTAGAGACCAAGAAGCCTATCTTAACCAATCCTGCAATGAAATACAGGAATACGCAGACCGCAATGAGACCAGTGCAGTATACAAGAAAATACGTCACATCGCTACAGACTTTAAACCCAGAACTGGCAATATCAATAAAGATAACGGCACAGTTGTGTGGGATTCTAGAGAAATTCTGGGCGGTTGGAAAACATACTGCGAGCAGTTGTACCAAAGACAGTGGAATACCACAGGTAAACCAACTGGTTCCTACAGTCAAAGTGACAGGTGAAGATGAGCCAAATATCCTACTTGATGAAGTAAGGGAGGCAGTGAATACGATGAAGAAATGCAAAACACTTGGTTGCGATGGTACTGAAGCTGAATTGTGACAAGCTCTTGGTGAAAATGGAATCAAAGTAGTATGGCAACTCGGCAGTGTGATATGATAAGAGTTGTAAATGGCCTACGGAATGGTGTAAGTTGGTGCTGATTTCCTTGCATAAGAAAGGAGATGCAAGATTACGCTCCAATTATCGAACAACCACTTTAATTCCACACAGCAGCAAAATCACTGTCACAAATCCTCAACAACCGGATCAAGGCGTATTTACACAGGCAAATTCCACCTGAATAAGCCAGGTTCATGCCAGGAAGAGGAACAAAGGAACACATAATGAATGTCCGGTAAATCATCGAAAAGTGCAGGGAAGTCAACATACCTTTAGTGATGTGTGACATAGATTATGCCAAAGCCTTGACTGTGAGAATTGGAGGAAGCTCTTCAAAGTTTTAAGCGAGATGAGAGTCCCTACTCGTATAGTAGATTTGGTGGAGTCCATGTATGAATTCAATTCTATGATAGGGTGATGAGAGTTGATAGTGAATAATTTGAGGTTTTTCAAGTGGAACAGGGGGTATTCAAAATCTATGGTGAGCATGTGATTCGCGAGGCTCTAGAACATTGGTTTGGAGGCATTTCCATCGGAGGAAGAAGAATCTCTAATCTGCAATATGCAGATGATACCACCTTGATTGCTTCGGATGAAGAGGAAATGGTAGAGCTTGTCAACGTGGTGAAGATAGCCAACAAAAAACTGAAAATCATGATGGTGGAGTGGGCCCAGTGTCTTCCAGTTTCTACAGCTCTGAGCAAATACGAAAAGGTAAACGCTTTCGTATATTTATGCTCCATCATCGAAGCAGATGGAGGCTCATCAACAGAAGTATGGCGCCGAATCATTTCGAGCAAATCAGCTATGACCAGACTGCGTAATGTCACATGTAATAACAAGGTGATAGGACGAGGAGGAGAGCGATTGACAAAAAATCCGAGATTGACAGAATTTTCAAAATTTTGAGTAGGGTTTAAAACATACGCAGATAATTTTATGTAATGGGTTCTGTTTCCATATCCTCATTGGAGTGTGGGGGGAGGGGGCAAAATCTAGAATTCACAAAATTTCTAAAATTCTAAATTCGGTATCGAAACACACGAAATTTGACCAGGTGATTTCGAATCTCAGCAAAGAAGACTGTGAGTGAAATAATCCCGTTGTTAGTATGGTAACCGTACGATCTGAGGGTTAAAAGCAAAAATTGACTAAAATGGAACAAAGTTAAAGAAAATTGATCGAAAATGACCAAAAATTGGTTAAAAACTGGATAAAAATTGACCTAAAACAGGAAAAAGTCGACAAAAATCATCGTAAACTAGTTGAAAATTCTTTAGAAATGGGTAAAAATTTCCGAAGAATAATCAAAAACCATGAAATAATGTTTAAAAATATGTAAAAATTGTACTAAACTTCGAAAAAAATCGGTAAAAAGTGCAAAAAATCTATCATAAATGACGAAAAAAATGTTGAAAATCGGCTAAAAATTGGGAGAAAATGTGAAAAAATCGTTGAAAATCATTCAAAATAAAGTGAAAGTTTGATAAAAATGGGCAAAAAGAGCAAAATATAACGAAAAAATGTAGAAAATTGGGTAAAAGTTGATCTAAACTACGAAAAAGATCGTTGAAAATTGATGAAAATTGGTGGCAAATTCAACAAAAATGATAAAAAATGGGTAAAAAAATTGATCAAAAATCATGAAATAATGTTAAAAAATAGGTGAAAAATGACCTAAATTTTGAAAAAAAAATTGAGAATTATCGAAAATTCGGTAAAAATTTGAAAAAAAAAATTAGGTCGTTAAAAAAATTAATTATAAATCACGAAAAAATGACGAAAATTTTGCTAAAATGTGAAAAAAAATCTTAGAAAATTTATCGAAAGTTGATTAAAAAATTAATTAAAATAGGTAAAAAGTGAAGAAAACGGATCGAAAATTAGGAGAAAATGTTTTAATAAATAGGAGAAAATTGACCTACATCGTGAAAAACATTGTTGAAAATCATCGAAAATTGGCTAAAAAATTGATAATAATGGTTGTAAATTGGCCTTAAATACGAATACGATTGTTTATCATTGAAAATTGAGTATAAAATTGCCTGGACAGACAAAAATGTGTAGAAGATTGACCAAAAATCACGAGAAATTGTAGAAAAATGGGTAAAAATTGACTTTGATCTTGAGCTGTAAAATGCAAATTCAAACGCATTTCTCAATATTTACATTACTGCATTCATTGATCGAAGAGTATTCCATGACTGATGGGAAAATTGCTGAATCACTTTACTTTGAGGTAAACAACAATAAGTATGTGGGCAAAAAGGTTGCATCTTATTTGAAAATTGTCCATCACAAGCGAGATTTAGCATCTCCACATCTCTACAAACCTTTCATTACGTTGTTAGAAATGTAAAAAAAAATTATCAATATCCAGGATAGGATGTGTAAGTATTTCTCCTAAGGAAATATGTAATTTGTACATCTAAAAATATTTGAAGATCTTTTCGGATAGTTACTAATAAAACAGGTATGGGCGCATGAGCTGAAGTGAAATATACTTCAATACGATGCATAATATAAAACCTCATGGGGTAAACAAATTCTAAAAAAAAAATAACAAAAGACCCAAAATTGGCAAGTGGTTGAAAATTTCTCTATACCCGAATGAACTCAAAAATAACAATAGACCCAAAATTTATGCGGTTAAAATTTTTTCGATACAACTGATTGCACTCAGCAGGTAGTCAGTCAGATAGCTCAATAAACCCAAAATTCATTCTCATCAGGTATATCAGAGTTTCAGCACGTGTTCTGTATTTATTTTGTATTAAAACGAGATTAGAAAGGAAAACAGGGCAGGGCGTTAAAAATATTCGGTAATTTTTTCTAAAAAAAAAAAAAAAAAAATGGAAGATTTTCACGTTTTTGAATTTTAGACGCATTGGTAAATTGGAAAAACTCTTGTCACGAGGCTGAAATTTTCATTGTATAGTTTTGGGATGATTTCCACCATTTGCAGATCTCCTCACCTCCCCCAGGGCAAAATCCATTCCACCCTAATATATTATACCACGCGGTTATTGTCCTTTCAACGAAGAAAATTCAACCGATAAAAATCACGAAGGGAACGAAAAATAAAAAAAAAAACTTCACGCAGAATTTCCCAAGCGAAAAATTTTCATTAACCGAAGTCTCTTCAATACCAAATAATAACAATCGAAAAAAAAAACCAGGAATAAAGGCATCCCTCCGCAAACATTACCCTTTGAAGAAGCAAAACAGGAAAAAAAAAATACCGACCAGAAAAAAAATGACATTTCCACCCAAATCACTGTCGTGCTCAATACTTCGGAAAACTCAAAAGGGAAACCTGGTTTTCGTTAACCGACTGGAAAACCCTTGAAAATACCCCACCTTATTTAAACAATTTTCAAAAAGACTTATCCTTTTCGCGCCATTCGCGTTTAATCAATCACGCCAAAAGAGGGTGAAGAAATTATCATAAAACAAGCACACGACGACGGACAATCGACGACGAACGACGCGAATCAATCATAAATTATACTATCAACGCATCGACGACGTTCACACGTTGGAAAAAAAAAACCATGCTCAGCTGAATCGATATAGTATTTTCACTTCGCTAATCACACACAACGAATTAAACAATACCCCGTCTCTGTGCTTGTCTCTGTCTGCTAAATAAAAAGAAAAAAATCTTCGTCGTCGATAAAAAGCTGCTGTGCCATTTCACTTTATAGGTAGGTAGATAGGTAGGTAGGTACCTAGCAGAGAGACTCGTCTGACTGACGATGAGTCTTCTTCATCGCTCGCTATCGCAGCGTAAATGTCAAAAGGGTGTTGAAAAAATAGAATTTTTTTCTATTTCAACGAATAGAAAGCTTATATAATAATACGAGAGATGGAGAGTAAAAAAAAAAAAAAAAAAAAAAAAAAAAAAAAAAGAAAAAACCAAGACCAGACGAGTGGGTTTGTTCAGGTAGGTACAGCGTTAGGGGTAGAAAAAAAAACACACCAACAAAGTTAACGTTATTTACCGTGAACTGTTAGCGAAGCTTTTGCCGAAATGGAGCCGATGACGTTTTCAGCATCGCAAATATATAAACCTTCGTCTAATGGTACAACGTTGTTGATTTTCAACGATTTCGTATCCAATATCTGAGCTCTAGGGTTGGGCATTTTACCATCTTCTCGTCGCCATAATATTTTCGGAGCAGGATCACCAGCTACTTGACAATCGAATTCAGCATCTCGGCCGGCTAATACGACTGCATCTCTAGGCTCCATGGTAAAATATGGTTTAACTGCGAAGATTAAATCAAGTTTACGAACCGACCATGTACCTGACTAAATAAACCCCAAAACATACCATGAACGGTGAGTTGAGCTACAGCGCTGTGCCGGCTACCAATCATATGCTGCACAACGCACTGGTACTCTCCTTCGTCCTCTTTTTTCACATCAGTTATCAGTAAATTGCCTCCATCAACGATACGATGTCTGAAAACGTACAAAGAAAAACAATACCGTACGATCGTTAAAAGCTGAACCTTGAAATTGAAAAACTAAACAATTGGCAAAGCGTCGCAATCGATTGTAGAAAATTTTTTCAAAACCCACCCCCCGATACGATTTCCATCATTTCGCGACAACAGAAAGTTTGCAAAAGCAGTAAAATTTAATTGTTCCGATTCCTTTTGCTTTTCTATTCTCGGCAAACAATTCCAACTTTCAGCATTTAAGACGTCATTCATTAGGCATACAGTACTTTCCCCCCATCGGGCAGTATACTGCATTAGCACTAGTTCAAACTATTACGGTACTCTTTTCGCCTCCCCTTTTCAATTTCCAACGTATACATGCGGACATCAAAAGGGATGCATCCAAGCAATGACTCTCTTCCGATCTACTTCATTACGCGACAATAGCCATTTGTTACCCTAAAACCATATTAAATTCGTCTCAATCATGAATCGAATTTCAATTGAATGAACCTCGTGTACATGTCATATCTTCTACTACTCCCTTCGTCGTATTTTGAAAAAAAAGGGGGGGTACCCACAGCAGTATATGTTTAAAAAAATTTCAACTTGCTTCGCCAAAAATATCATCCCCGTCTTCCCTCTGCTTCTTCACTGAAAATCACCCAGTTCTATGGGCTTAAAAACGCCTAAAAATTGAGAAAAATATTTTCGGGAAAATTAGAATACGAGATCGTAGCACAAATACTTATGGGTATTTTTTAATTGAAACATTTATTTCAGACTGCTTTCTGACTTGACCATTTTTAACCAGATTTTCTACGTCATATTGTCCATAAAAATCAGGCTACTGATGAAGGGAAGGGGGAGGGGTGATAGATATCAACAAAATCCGTTTTGCTATCCTAGAAAATCATTACGACCGTTTTTATTTGTTGTATTTTTTTTTTCAGAAACTAAAAAATTATTTTCTCTGCTCAATCAATCAAATTTGAGGAATAGTCTTCGATTAGCGGGACATTCTATATTCAAGGGGTGAGGATGACCTCGAATGAAACTTCATTTGCGTCCAAATTCAAAAATCGCAAAAAATATTATTGGCAATCCACAGCTACGTAACATATCCAAAAATCAGCCCCCTAGATCAATCAGAAGAGCAAACCTGAGGGTTGTTCTTCCTTCTGACCTTGAAAAAGTCCGTTCCTCGCATAACTTCCCTTCAAATTGAGCCAGCAAGCTGAAATTTGCTATGTACTTTGGAAGTTTCGACTTTCGAATCTGATTGCATCTCCTCAAAGCTCTCCAAAAATATAGATTTGTGGTCGGTTTTTCTTATTTTTGAGTTTGTTCAACACATAACTCCCGTCAAATTTCAGCTAGGAACTTTGAAATTTACTTCGTAGATTTGGTATCGGTCCTAAACATGCATTTCAGTTGTTTTGACTTTTCAGCCTCATTTCGACCCCCCCCTCCCCCCCCAAGCCAAAGATGTATTTTTCTGATCATTTTTAGCCAGATTTCCTCAGTCATATTATCAATGAAAACCAGGCTATTACGATCCATCGATCAAAGGTGGATGAGGGGGAGCGGGACGAATATCAATAAAATCCAATTTGCGGTGTTGAGAGATCATGGAGTATATTTTTAGTCATGTCGGATATTCATTTTCTATTTTTATTTTTTCCCCAAAACTAAAAAATTACTTGCTCAGTTCGATACTGACCATTTGGAGTGCGGATTAAAATTCAGTGATACCCAAATTTGGGGAATGGAGTGCTAGGTGAGCTAAAATTGTAAAAATTATTCGTTTTCGAACCAATCGACAGACAATCTAAATTGGCATAACATATCAAAAATACAGCAGTCTAGATCAATTCGGTGGGGAGATATGAAGATTTTCGCCCATTTGACCTTGCAAAAGGGGGCTGATCCTTTTCTATATCTCCTCGAAATTTATAGGAAGTTGGAATTTTGGTATGTAGACTTGGTAGAGATCATTGATGTGCTTTCAAAGCCCGAAAATGTAGTTTTTTCTTACATTTTGAGTTTGTTCCTGGCATATCTAACACCCCCCCCCCCACCACCAAAATTGGACTAGAAAGTTGAAATTTGGTGTATAAATTTTGTTTTGGTTTTACCTGAGTCTTTCGGTGGTGTCGACTTTTTAGCCCCATTGAACCCCCCCCCCCCCCCCAACCTTTATCACTGATC
>FIZR01013688.1:0-22951 GCA_900060175.1 Ferrisia virgata | reverse complement strand
GAAAAGTTAAAACAGGAGACTTTCAAAGAAGCCATATCTAACTACATATTACATATTTAAGACTACAAGGGGATTTGGGGGAGGAAAAGAGCTCAAATACACATACCCATTTTGGCCTTTCTTTATTTTAGCCGGACATTTCGTAACGATCACTCGCGAAATAAAGAATTTAAATCTCCTTTAAATTGAACTGTTTATTACATCTGAACCAACTTCACATGAACTATACATATTCGTGACTAGCAAAACTACAGATAAAAGTGGTTGAATTTCACCACTCGAGATAATACTCGTTTTCATCTGTAGTTTTGCTTCGTTCACTTCTCTTCTATACTACAAGTTTTCTTATTTATAAACTCGACTCGTGCTACGATGCAGTAAAGATATGAAACCAAACGAGCAGTCTAACTAAAGGTAAATGCAGACTGGTAACTGGCACGTAATACACAGTACACTCTTCTCGCATACCATACCATATACTCGAACAAAGTAACCACAGGGGCAATAATCGTCGAAAGGGAAACTAGACATATTGTTGGTTAAGTTTAGCATAAGGGTAAATTTTATCTAACACACTAACGCATAGGCGAACCTAGGTACAGTAGTTTTATATCGCTATACTAGCAGGAAGAAGACGAAACTTTCACAACAAAGGGTACCTACCTACTACATACAGTACTGGTAGACTTCTCGACGCAATCAAATTAAGTTATTTTCAATGCAAAGACCTAACATCAATTCCTAACACGTTTCCTATTAGCGCCCTTACCCTTGTAATTCAGCCGCATATAATATTATCGTACTATACTAAAAGGCTGCATCGACATAGCACAACGCTAATACATAGCCCAACTCTGGCCACATATATTAAACTATAGTTCAGCTTCTTTCTAACCATCTCATCTTTAGATAAAATTCACGTGTATACAGTACGATGTTTTTGCAAATGAAAGCATTGTCAATGGCGATGGCGCCGACTAATTCCCGCGCCTCATCTTCTCAATTATTCTACCACGTTGCTGGTACTTTCTTTCTCCGTCAAACAACTCGAACGTATACGACTAACAAATTGAGTGCAAATTTTACAAAACTTTTACCACTCGTTCTACATGTATAGGCGATGCCGACGACAGCGACACATCGTCGCGTTCACGTTTCGTTTGCGGAATTTTAAACTTGGCGAGATATTACCATAGGTATTTGTTCTATAATACGTATACTAAAGTCTAGTCTAAGACTTGTGTTAATAATATTTGATATCGACCAGGGATTTCGCTTTTCTTTGAAACAATCCAATCAACCCCCATTCTCCCTTGTCTCTTCGTCTTGAAGATTTCATTCGTTGCGTATACATTATTTAGAGTTCGATGATATCACTTCAGCGTCGCCAAGTAATCGTGAAAAAAAATTTTCAGCCTACGAAAATGGTGACGGAGATAATAAGTTGGACGCGTGCCAACAGAGTTCATCTATCCTAATTCATCGACTCTGAATATCATCCACGCGTTACTGTATCATCATTATTAATAAATACATTCGCTATAGAAATTGCAACAAAGCATTGTGAATATAAAAATGATACCTTTGAAGAAACACATATTATACTACCCACAAATACATAATAACAAGGGAAAAAAATCCAATAACGTCGATAAAATCTAAAACTAAGCTTGTAATATAAAAACCACCCAAATAATTCAATTCTACGTTGAAAAATACCACGATATCGATGCCCATATCAAATTTTTATCACTTGTAAAAAAAATTCACCCCTTATATACATAAAAACTACCCCTATCTAAGAAAAAAAAAACACCCTAATTTACTTCAATTGATAATAACCTCATAGCCACACAATCCAAGTATACAAGCCAATCAAATCTATTAGGGTTTAAAAACATCATCGTTTTACTCCCCACCTGTAGTTATCAATAAGGGATGATTTTAATAAGAGGGATGAAACAGAAAATATGATAAAAACTCGACATGGGTATCGTTTTCTATACATTTTCGTACGGCCAATTCGAATTCGAGGTGCTTTTTATGATTCAGCGCACACATCGACCAACATATCACCCCTCTCAAACTCGACTTGCGCTACGTTCAACTTTCTCAAGGACGAAACAACAATTTGAGAAAAGTTTTATTCTCTCTGGCGCAGCGTATCTAGAATAGAAAAATACAGCGTAATTAATTCATTCATTCGTTGAAGCCCGAACCCGTCTTTGGTTATCTTCTATATATTTTGGAAACTTGAGATGAAAAAAAAATAAGCACGATAAGGTTTTTGATACAAGGGTATGGTAAGGCTGAGGACTCGACTGCATCCATCAACCTTTTTCCTTTCTTTTCTCTCCCCCCCCCCGCATATAGTTTTCTTTTCCGCTACATTAAATGTGGTAATTTTAAAATCATATTGAAAATAATTTTTAAAAAAATATAAATAATAAAAAAAAAAAGTTTACCGATTCAAAGTTCTCTCGTTTATGGTACGATTGCACCTACACCTACATCTATCGTACTATTTCAAATTAGCTAACGATAATTAAATTTTCAGTCACATAACTACGAGAATTATATTACGAACTAAAACGTATCGTAACAACGTCTAAATTCATCTCGATATGATTCGAAAAGTTATGAATATTAACGTGTTTCAACCATTTGATATGTAAATACAATCGAGTCGAGTAAACTTGAAAATTACCAAGTTAAAAACACATTACACCTTATTCATTTGCCAACTCTTGTACCCTTTTATTTTTCTTTCTTTTTTTTTTCCAGTAAGTTCTTAAGCGTTTGAATATGCATTTAATTCTTTCGTAATGAATGAGAATATTAATAAAGTGCCGGTATGGGATAAGCTTTGAATTTCTTTATTTCATACCAGAAAACAAAGAAAAACTATACAATTTTTGGACCATCATATTGGCACAATGCAACGTAAAAATTTTCACCATTGACCAATTGTATACAGAGCTATTCAGTAAACAGTAAAAGAGAAGAGATAGAACCATCGAAAAGGGACACAAAAAAAGAAAAAAGAACTCGATGTAAATAATTAGGAGAAAAAAAAAGAAGAGAGAAAACGCCATCGAACGTATAAGGCAACGTAAGAAATGATCAGAAATACCAAATGAACGTCGTATATAAGAAAGAAAACGAGTATAAAAAGAGTGCAAAAAGCAAGCAACTAAACTGGTAAGATAAATTGCTGCAAAGAAGCAATTATCGAAAAATAAAGCAGGCAGTTAAAAATGAACGAGCAAATTTTAACGATTTAAAGGTGATAAAGAATTTTGTATCGGACAGTACCAAATAAATAATAGCCTCGGATTAAGATGAAAACATATACGATTTTTTCAGGGTTCTAATGCGATGGCTTTTATATTTCTGTATTTATTCATTTTTAATGCTAATATACAGTCAAATAAAAGTAAAATTAGAAAAAATTGTATTTTTTATTTCAGAAAATTATGCAGCGTGCTCGCAGTAATGGTATCGAAGCACGTGCACCTACAATGATGTATCCGGAAACTGTTTAGGAAAACGTCAAACGAGAGGGTGAGTGTCAATTATTGTCAATTATTTTATTAGATACATTAGAAACGGTATGAATTTAAGTGAAGCGAAGGATGCGGGTTGGAAATATACTTCAAATTTCAACGACAGATTAAACAAAAGAGATTGTAGAAATTATCAATTCAATTTTAGAGAGGAGTTAAAACCGAGTTATCCAAGGAAGAAACTCAAAAAATAAAAATATCCGCCCAAAAAAACACATTTCTGGGCTGTAAGGGAGTGCAATAGGTCTGAATAGTCGAAACCCCCAAAAGGAACATCTATGTTCTCCACTGAGTCTACATACCAAATTTCAACTTCCTCGTTCAATTTGAAGAGGAGACAAAGGAAGAACGCCCCTCTTTTAAGATCGAAAAAGGGCAAATCCCTCTTATCTCTCCTCCTAATTGAGCTAGGAGGCTGATTTATGGATATGTTACATAAATTTAAATTGTCTATCGATTGGCTCAAAAAGAACAATTTTTGCGATTTTAGTCCCTCATCCCCTTCTCTGAATTTGGCACAACTGAATTTTTACTCAAGGTGATCCCTACTTCAGAATATCAAATCCACCGCCAATCCAAGCCTATTTCCCAATTTTGATCGATTTTGGTGCGTATGGAGTTGCTCAAGTGATTTTCAGTTATGGGGGCAAAAAATATATGTTATGTATATTCGAGGATTTTATTACCATCCCTACCCCCTTCATCTATCATTGGTCGATGAACCGTAATAGCCTGGTTTTCATTGGCAATATGACTTAGAAAATCAGGCTCAGAAGGCATAATCCGAATCTCTTCTTGATTTACAAAATTGTTTTTTTATCATAGGTAAGGGGGTGTAATGTAGGGGTGTTCAACAGGGCTTTTCAATTTTAGGTTTTTTTTCGAAAGTTTGAGGGCGGTATGGAAAAAAAGTTGCGAAACGACATCAAATGACCGTGCTAAGATTTTGGGGTCTCTAATTTGAACCTTACACCACCTCATTCTGATTTAAAATTTCAAAACTTACATGAAAAATCGAAAAAAAAATTCTTTTTTCGATTTTTTTTGGTTCTAACGTGTCATAGTACACCACATAAGACCACAAAAAAACTTTTCGAGATTTTTTTTAGCTTTTCAGGGGTTCCAAAACCACATTTCCAAATGAAGAATCGAATATTATGAAAAAACAAAAAAAAATATATTTTCATTTATTAACGAACATAAAATGTTACGAGTTTGCTCTTTTGGAACTGTATGTTGGAAATGGTTCAGGGATGAAATGTTGACCCCTCACTCCGTCTTCTTCCTCCCAGCTACTCCTTAGGCTCTTCTCTGATGCGCATACTTGAATAAATTCCAACTTCGTAAGACAATTACAGGGAATCTTTACACTTAAGTATCTCTAATAATCAACTAAGAAACACACATTGTTGTATTCAATTTCGCCCCTCTTTTGGAAACCCCACCCTCTGTAAATAAACCACTGTAAGTAAGACTAACCAAATTTCATATTTTCTTTTAAACCAATTTTAACCACCTTAAAATTTACTTTGTATGTTAAATATTACCCCCCTCCCCAAAATTACCTAAAATTAAGATACTAAACTAATTTTAAGCTAGTAAAAATATTAATCAAAGTAAATATTTTTTCCATGATAAAAAAAAAAATTAATAAAAAAAAATAAAAAATAGTTCGTAATAGCCTGGGTTTTATTGACAATTTCACATAGAAAATCTGGCCAAAAAAACTAAAAAAAAGTCTGAGTTTCGTAAAATACAGTAAGGTGAATTAGAGTGAATAATAGAACCTTCCA
The DNA here is from genome assembly GCA_900060175.1 of Ferrisia virgata. NCBI lineage: Eukaryota > Metazoa > Arthropoda > Insecta > Hemiptera > Pseudococcidae > Ferrisia > Ferrisia virgata. The sequence goes on along the minus strand of FIZR01013688.1, from coordinate 17,592 downwards.
ACCTACAGGAACATCCGGGACTCAAAAATTAAAGCTACGTGCCGAAATGCACCCTTATAGGTCAGTTTTGAGGTACTTGAAACAACAAAAACTGAACTAACCTGATCAAAACGAAAAGTAATTTTTAGGGTCTGGAGGGGCTGCAATACAGTTAAAAAGTTGAAATACTTTGAAAAGGCGAAACTAGAGCAGATCCCCCAACTGAATCGGGAGAGGAGTTGACCGAATAACTGCTCCTCTTCAAGACGAAAAATACGACCCCTCCCCCCGCTCGCACATTGCCCTTACATATAACGTACGTGGTAGATTTCTGAGTATTTCACATAATTTTTGATTCACTACCACTTGATTTGGAAACAAATAATTTGCGTGATTTTGCAACTTAGCGCCCCCTGACCCCCTCCTGATCCGGACATGAATGATTTTTGACTCTAAGCTCATTCCTACTACTACATTCCTAACCCATTCCCAATGTGAGAGGCAATTTTAGGAGATTTTGGGCGGTATTGAGTCGGTTAAATGATGTCAGTGCAAATAAAAATAAATATTTGCCAAACCCAAAAAATAATAATTTTAATACCCTTCTAAGCATCCCAAAACGATTATTTTTGATATTCTGTGCCTCGTTGCTCGCTGTACTCATCACTTGTAAGTCGAAGAAGTATATGAAACAAAAAAATCACGCTATTTTACATCTCCCTTCCCTTTTAACCTTATAATAATAGTTTTTCATAGTACACTTGACTAAAAATATAAATTCGAGTACAATAAAATTTAAAGACGTTAATGTTCTATCAAATCAGACCAGTCATGTTTCACACTTTCGAATAAAATTATTCTCTACCATAATAAAATCAAAGGTAGCTAAGTATAAGATAAAAAGCTAAACAACTCGTTATAACCCTATTCTAAATAATAAATTATCCAATTAAGCTGGCAAATTAACCACACCTACGACTCATTATTATATCTTCCTCGTGAGACCTGCAAAATACAAACTGAACAACTCACGAAAAAAAAAGAAAGGTATTAGGGGGTCAAAAACCTCAACCATATTTTTCCACGCCAATTATTACACCTCAACTAGACCAACATTCGGAGCGTAAATTTTATAAATGTAAGGTTAATTAAGAGGCAGCCGAAACCGTTTTATTCGGTATTTAACGGTGAAAACGACGTTAACGTGTACCGTAGGTATTTGATAATAACCCGACTTAAATCTCGGTTACTTGGGCATCGTGGTGAAATACCGGCCACCGCTAGTATTAGTTGGTACCATCTTGGCGAATGTTTAAATGAAATGAAATTCTAGAAAGCCTGAAGGATTTGAAAAGTATATCTGTGCGGTCTTCACTGGTAAATCCTTTTGGAAAAATTTTCTCATAAGTTGAAAGTTACGTACACGAGTAGTCATTGTACAGGCTACGGGCCTATAGTAAATGAAAATATTGAAAAATGTTTCCAATTAAGATTATATAGGTGGTCTTTTTTTTTTTTTTACCTCCCCTTATAGTTTGTTATTGTTTACAATGAAAGCACGTGCGGTTTACGTATCGAGAATATTGAACATACACGTTCGAGAGTTATACTGTTGTTGTTGTTGTTGTTGTCGTTATTGGGATGTTTTTAAATCACAGATATATCGTACGTATTTCTACCTATAGGCCTACCAATAGGGAAAAGAGCTTTTGGATGATATGCGACGCGATATTTTATTAAAAACATGTGTAATTATTTAGTATTGTAAAGCAAAACTGACAACGAAGCCACAACACCGATTCGAATAAAACGTCGTGTATTTTATGTCTATGCATAAGGCATGTACTTGGTACTTTGCTAGTCAAATGCACGCGAATCTGGCGTACATTTTCATGGTTAAAAGTAATTTATTCTCAACGTTTTAGCATTTTATTGCATAAAACGACGCAGTAAAGTTAAAACGTTACAAACTGGACCGTGAATCTGAAGTCGTATTACGTATGTTTATTGCTATGGACAAATAACATTTAAAAACCGGAAAGTTTTTCCATTTTTTTTTTTTTTTTTTTTTAAAAACCGGAAAGTTTTTCCTTTTTTTTTTTTTTTTTTTTTTTTTTTTTTTTACAATCGTATACTTTTGTACGAAACACACAATATCCGGCATTTTAGGTCTATTTTTATAGTAACATCGAGCTCCTTACTTTTTATATATCTAAAATAATCATAAATTAAACAATCTAATATTTTTTTAAGACGAAAAAAATTTTCAAAAATTTATAATTTTTTACAAGTATTTTGTTCTTTTCTTCACTGGCTACTTTTAGCTCATGTACAATAAATTGGAAATATTTGTATTTTCATCACAAACAGTGAAATTCGTGATGAAATCGAAGGCGGATTAACACGAGAATCGATGTGCGGTCAGACCCACCGAGATTTCTTTACACGGTAACATAACATTGAAGAGAAGGTTCATTTACATACCAGGTTTTTTGATAGATAAAATTAATCGGAATGTTTAAAAGTTGTAAACAAGTAGGAAAAAAATCGAAAAAAGTACCCAGAAATCGCTAAGTATTCGCAAATTCTACAGAGAAGTAAAAAAGATAAGAAAAATTATTTAAAAAATCGTTGATCTGATGAAAAAATCGGTTAAAATGTCATTTTACAGATCAAAAAATGTGAACCCCCCCCCCGCCCTCTTCAAAGGTTTGAATTCGATTTTTATAAACTTAAGAAGTTGGAGTGAATAGCACAAACAACCAGAAGGCACACCTAACATCGAAAAATAAGAAAAATCTAGCAAAAACTGGTTTTTCGAGGCTGTGAGGCGATACTCAGAAGCTAAAAGTTGAACCTCACCAAAAGCACATGTAGGACCTCTACCAAATCCACAAACCAAATTTCAATCCCCCAGATCAATTTGGAGGGAAGATGTGCATGCCACAAACTCAAAAAATAAGAAAACCGACCAAAAAACTATATCTTTGAGACTGAGAAAAGGCACAATAGGGCTGAAAAGTCGAAACTACCAAAAAGTATGTTTATAGTCTCTACTAAATGTACATACCAAATTTCAACCTCTTAACTCAATTCAGAGGGTAGATATGGGTAGAAGTTTTTTTTTTTCACGGTTAAAAAGAGAAAAAGCCCCCAAATCTCGCTTCCTGATTGACCTAGGAGGCTAATTTTTGAATATGATATGCAACATTGATCCTCTATCGATTAGTTTAAAATCGAAAAATATTTTACCATTTCAGCCTTTTAGCCCCCCTCCCAAATTAAGGCATAACTAAATTCTGATTCAAGGTCATACTTACTTAAAAATATTAAATTTCCCCGCTAATCTAAACCGAACGTTCAAATTTGACCCATTTGGAATTGATATGGAGTTGAGCAAATAATTTTTAATTTCAATGAAAAATAAAAGAAATGCATCACTTTCAGCCTGATTTTTGTGGAATATTATAATTATATGCCTAATTAGTGATACGGGTGTGGGAGAGGGACTCTAATAAAGCTAAAAAGTCCATACCACCAAAAGGTATATTTCAAAGTTATACTAAATCCAAATACCAAATTTCAACTTCTTAGCTTAATGTGGAGGGAAGTTATGCTGTTCAAAACATAAGAAAAATTGACCAAAAAAAACTACATTATTTCAGCGATTGTTCGATAATTAGAGCATAATCTTGCATCTCCTCTCTTATGCAAGGGAATCAGCACTGAATTACACCATTCAGTATGCTATTTACAACTTTGCCATATCATACTGCAGTGGCTATACTGCTTTAATTCCAGTTTCACCAAGAGCCTGCCAAAATTCAGTCTTGATACCATCGCAACCAAGTGCTTTGCATTCCCTCATCGCATTCACCACCTCCCTCACTTCATCAAGTAGGATGTTTGGCTCATCTTCACCTGTCATTTTGACTGTAGGAACCAGTTGGTTTACCTCTGGTGTTACACTAACTTAGTTCAACCACTCGCAGTATGTTTTCCAGCTGTCCAAGATTCCTCCAGAATCCCACACAACTGGGCAGTTATTTTTCTTGATCTCGCCAGTTCTGGGTTTAAGATCTCTAGCGATCAGACATATTTTCTTGTATACTGCATTAGTCTCATTTTAATTTGCATTGCAGGATTGGTAAAGGTAGGCTTCTCTGTCCCTACAACAACACTGCTGGACTGACCTTTTCAGTAGCCCATATTCTTCATTGTCGCCATGATATTTGACTTACCTACGCTGCTCTACAATCAGCAGGATGTCCTCTGCTATCCACAGCCACTTCTTTTCTAACACACGTTCTCTTTCCTTAATAACGGACTCACGTGCACGAGTAATCTCGGTTCCAATGTCTTCCCACTCAGTGTTTAGATTATTTGTATCCGCACACGTGATATTATCCTAGCAGCCACTTTCTTCAATTCAGCATCGGTGAGAAAACTTTGTGCTCTCTCCTTTGGACGTACTCCTGCCACCAGAAGTTGATAATTTGATGCCGCATCAGCTCCTGGATACATTTTGGCTCTAATGATCAACGATTTCCATCTTTTCTGGATTAGAACGCAGTCAGTGCTCACAAGTATATACTATGTTATAGCACAACTGGTAATTATTTTTTCTTCAAATAAAATTTCAGAATATCTCATCCCCTTCAACATTTTTTGCTATGCTAACCACTCTACATCCAAGCCTTACAAGTTGATCCATCTTTATAATAAGGATAGCGAGATTAATGCGCAATACCCGGTATATTAAAGTGAATAACTTCAAAATCAAAACATCCAAACAACCCTTATTAGTAAAAAGAATAAGAAGAATACATTTAAATCGAAATCTATTCAATTTCGCATTATATTTATGCTTTTGAATAATCTACGAACGAAGCAAACTCCCGTACACAATCGAGACTAATATAATCGAGTAATTTTTCGCTAAAGCTCGGTATGAAAAATTTTTCTAAGCATTTTGTATTACGCCTGTTGTCCCACACTTGCACCCGACTGCATAATACTGGAAAACGAATCAATTGAGTTAAACGAAAATGTAGTATCTTTTATGTACGGTTTTTCATGGTCGCTGAATCTGATACAGAGCTAGGGTTATTTTTAATGCACCTAACCTATACCTCTGGCTGGCGCCATTTTACTTAGAATTGTTAAATCAAAAACCCGTGCTACACGAAACAGAAAGAATCAACAGAAAAATAGCGAACGGAAAATAGTTATTTGAAAATTATTGCACCACATATACGAGATAGCGATGAATTCGTTCTAATGTATTTTTGTATTGAAAATTCGTTCATTTTACGTGCGTAGGTGTGTGTGTGTGTGTGTGTGTGTGTGTGTGTGTGTGCATTATAATCCAATGCGAAAATATATACTGGTAGCATGAAAACGAATCCCAGCCATAAATAATTTTACGAATGAACGATAAACTAGTTAATTTTCAAAACGATAGAAATAGCTGATGGTAAAAATACGAGCAGAAACGTATAAAAATACACGTATGCAATATGCAATGCACCTTACCAAAAGAAAAAAGAATACGGAAAGTAATACGATAAATAGTCTCACCTCCCTTATACATACGTATTAAAAGATACAGCACCATTTTCGCTTGTACCAGCGTAAATAAAATCAACAACGAAATATATACAAATCGAGCGTATACCGTTGTACTCGTATTATACTATACCAAATAAAGAAAATATCCACCCTCGAACAAGAACCTCCCTTTTGCCTTGGTACATTTCGCGTATCATCGGCGTAAGAAAATCCTGAGCCGGAAGTAAGATAAGCTGTTTCGTTCATTCCACGTTTAGTAATAACATTAAGGTTTATAAACGAGAGGGGCAAAAAAGAAAAAAAAAAAGAAAAAATAAAGAAAAAGAAGACGAAAAAAATTCCTGTGGGAAAATAATTTTCCACGCAGCGAAAAGCTTCGATTTTATTATTTCCACAGTTTCGAGAGAAGAAAATGTTATTAACCCTGACACAGATTTGTAATTCAATACATGTTAACAGAAAAAATTCCATTATACTGAGCGAATCTCGTATTCAAAACAGTGCTTCCAAAATTCACTAACGTCTGTAGGTTTTACGTTGTTGCCATATACATACGTATTATATACCCTAAACAATCAAATCGAGCCGACCCTTGAAAAACAAAATGATGACATATTTCAAATAAACAAATCTTACACGGTTTAATTTATTTTCATACGCATGTAATTTAACACCTCGTACGTATAAGTTTGACCATCCTCTTTGCTCTTTTTTTCACATACAATGGGAACATCGTGTAATAGAATCGAAAAATGCGACATCATTTGAAAACGAAATAGAATTTAAAAAAAAAACACCATTCTGCCGGGACGTAATTCAGTCGTTATTAACTTATCGATGGACAGTCTATTTAAATCTACTTCAATTATCTCATTTGTGACGGACGTGAACAAAATTTCCTATCAATATATATGCTAATGAGTTCGCAATTTAGTCGTGTGGTAGAGTTTTCCAGCACCACCAGCATCTAGCTACATGACGCAAAAGGGCTGGGTCAGGCGTGCGTCCAATGTGCTGCTGCTATATCTCGTCGTATGCTTGTAGCATATCGACCCTGTCCTCTCCCTTTTGGTCATTGCTTTCATCTAAATACAAGTAAAACGAACGAACATCGACTTTGCTACGTTTAAATATAGGTACATAATTTTTAGCCTGACTTTCTATGCCATATTATCGATGAAAACCAGGCTATTACAGTTCATCGACGAACGGTGAATGAGGGGGGGGGATATCGACAGAATCCGTTTTGGGGTCCTAGAAGACCATTAAGACGATTTTTAGCCATGTCAGATATTTATTTTCATTTTCTCTCCCAAATGTTAAAATCATTTACTCCGCTCGATACCGACCAAAATCGCTCCAATTGGGTCAATCGGCTCAGTTTAGCAGTGGATTAGATATATATGAGTGAAGATAAATTTGGGTCAAAATCCAGTAATGCCTCAATTTGGGGGAGGTGGTGTTGAGGGGTCAAAAATACAAAAATCTCTATGGACATGTCCGTGATATTACAATTTGCGCGCTTTGATGATGTTTAGTAGTTCTCGTTCTTTGGACATACGTTTCAATACCTCCTCCTCGTTGGTAACTTTGTCTGTCCAGGGTATCTTCAAGATGCGACGGTAAATGAACATTTCTAGCACCCCCAGTCTCACTCATAGGCTCAAATCCAGTTCTTTCCTTGTTAGAATATTCCTCATGCTCGTGAACACGGTCTTAGCTTTTCTTATTCTCGTTTTGATCTCTATGGATTGAACGGTATCTTCATGGAACCATGTGCCTCTAGATACAGGAATTTGTCGACTTTTTCGATTTCTTTGTTACCCACCTGTATACGATCGTTTTCGATTAACTGTGCATCTTTGATTTCCAATCCGTATTCTAGGCTGGCACCTGCCACCCGCAGTAACATATTTTGTAGTCCACCAAGGCAGTGTGAGATCAGCACTACGTCGTCTGCGTAGCGAATATTTCAGATATGTTTCTCTCCAATTTCCACTCCATCCTCTCTCTCTCATTAGGGCCTCCTTGAAAATTGCTTGCGAGTATACGTTGAATAGTGCCGGGGATAGAACGCACCCCTGCCGCACTCCTTTCTTTATTTCTATCTCCTCTGTTGTTTCACCTTCGCACCTTACGACAGCTTTCTGATTCCAGTATAAATGAGCGATGATTCTTCTTTCTTTATCTGGTATACCGATCTTCTTCAGGATTTCCATCAGCTTCTTGTTCCGTACGCAGTCAAATGCTTTTCTGTAGTCGATGAAATATAGCTATAGCTTCTCAATGATGTCTCTGCATCTTTGCGCCATCACGATCAGAGCACATAGTGCCTCTCTCGTACCAAAGCCATTTTCGAATCCGAACTGCTGGCCACCTGAGTTTTCTTCACATTTTTTGTATATTCTCAGGCGTATTATTTTCAGAAATATCTTCAGGATGTGAGACATCAGACTGATGGTTCTGTAATCGTTACAGCCACTCGAATTTGGCTTTTTTGAAAGCGTTAACAAAAATCAATCTCTTAAGTCATGTAGGAGAGGAGATATGGGGGTTCCCCCTTTTTGACCTTCAAAAAAGGCTGCTCTCCCCACCAAATTGAGCTACGAATTTGAAATTAAGTATATAAATTTAGCAGGGACACCCTAGATGTGCCTTTTGGGGTCTCGACTTTTCAGCCTCACCACACCCCCAAAAATGTGGGTTTTTATCGCTTTTTCTCATTTTTGGAGCTCTTTGGGTTCGTCCCTCCCTTATCTCCTCACAAAATTGAGCTAGGAAGTTGAAATTGAGTATGTACATTTAGTAGGGGCTCTAGGTGTGCCTTTTGGGGATCTCGACTTTTCAGCTCCATCACACCCCAAAAAAAGGGGTTTTTGACAGCTTTTTCTCATTTTTGGAGTTTTTTGAGTTTGTTCCTCTCCTATCTCCCTTCCAAATCGAGCTGGGAAGTTGAAATTAGATATGTACATTTAGTAGAGACCCTAGATGTGCCTTTTGGGGTTTCGACTTCTCGGCCCCATTTCACCCCCTCCCAGCCCTTAAGAAATGGGTTTTTGGTCGTTTTTTCTTATCTTTCGAGTTTGTTCCTCGCATAGCTCCCCTCCAAATCGAGCTGGGATGTTGAAATTAGGTATGTTCATTTAGTAGGTGTCCTAGATGTGTCTCCGGGGGGGGGGGAGGTCTCAACTTTTCAGCCCTATTTCGCCCCTTCCCAGCCTCTATAAAGTCGTTTTTTGGTTGTTTTTTCTTATTTTTTGAGTTTGTTCTACTTTTTTCACTGATTTTTCAATTTTTTTATGACAAAAAAAATTAATTTCGAGATTTTAAGTAAAACTATTGCGAAAATTGTATTTACTAGGGTGTTTTGACTCATCAAACACGAATCCGACGTTGGTTTTTTCATTTGGTCTTTTTTAATTCCCAGTATAAAACACTCCAAATTCGAAAAATCTGCTAAAATTAAACATTTTGCATGGTCTTTTGGGATCTTCGACCCTTGCGCAACCGAGCTCGCAAAAAATGAATATGTTAGGTAAATCTACGTTTAAAAACATGTTTTTGGGATATTTTTAAAAAATAGTCAAACTTTGCGATCAGGTTTTTTTTTTACAGTTGAAAATTTCAAATGGCCAAAATCACGAGAAGTAGTGCACAAAAATTGATGAATAAATTATCGTAAATACGCCTCTATGGTATGTAACTATGTACCAAAGAACAGAAAATTTCATTCGCTTCCGTGGGAAATTAAAATTATTGAAATAATGCAATAAAATTACCATAACTCAGAAACTCGAAAATCGGGTCTGGGGCCAAAATCATCCCATATCCGGCTATACCCTTTAAGGAACAGGGATGATAATTTGTATGCAATATTTATACACAAATTGCCAACATCAAACTGACCCACTTAATATTACTCTCACCACACTTACACGCATATTTTTAGGAAACCCGTACCCCCTTCCCCAATGCAACTCATGTCCATAAATCGAATTGTCACAGGTGTGAATGTTATACAATTTCATTATTTTCATTCTAACCGATTTCATCATTATGAGAAGAAACTAGAAAATTTGAGCATATCATATGAAAAATGATTCAGTTTTGGGGACCCCTGAAGTGAAAGAAATGCGCTTGGGACACCTTTTATGACCTTGAGAAGATGAAGTATGACTACTGACCGTATTATAATCATAATTAGCAATAAAAATGATAAAAAAAATTTTTTTCAAAAAAATTGATTTTTTTTGAAACTTTGAATTTTTGCTGGGATGGGTAAATTTGAACTTTGAGGGCTGAAATTTTTACGACATTCTTTTGAGGACATCTTACAACTATTGAGCACTACCCAATGTCAGATATCCAAAATTTTCAAAAAACGATCCACCCTATTGCATACTCAGTTCGCCGTAAATAGACACCAAGACGTAGATAAAACTGCATACCGTGTATTTTAGACGGCGTAACCACCCACCATCCAGGTAAGAATTTCTTTTCAGCCAAAATCGTATCGAATACAAACGTGACGATAACACTCGATGTAGATTTTATCCAACACGCGTACAATCGGATAAAAATTATTTTTGATGTGTTCATTGCTCAGTGCTTTAGTTTACAGACCACGGTAGCGTCGCTTTACCCCTTACCAGCCCCCGATTTGATTATCTTTCTGTCAACGTTGCTTGGCCAGGAATGAGGCGAAACACCGCCGGGGGATTAAAAGCATACGACGAGGCGACGGGTTACGAGAACCGTACCTACGAGTATATCCGACGTCCATGTGAAAACCTGCTTCATTTTAAACGAACGAGGACAAGGGCGAAGGGTGTAAAAAAAAAAAAAAAAAGGTAACGGAGATTTTAAAGCACGACCGTACGGTTTGGATTAAATTTAATGAAATTCTGATCACATCAAATCATAGCTAAAGGGATTATGTTGAAAAGTTTATTTTGTCAGAGATTTCGGGGGCTGAAGAAATGAGAATTACAACTTCCTTTAAGAACCGTGTTCAAACATAAATTACTAAATCAAGTGCTAATAGCTGAAGGCTTTTATTTCCTTCATCTTTGTCTTAATCTGACAAAGTGCCGACGTTATTACAAGTTTTTGCAGTTTTACGTCTACGTCTACGTCGTCATCGTCTTCGTCGTCGCGTTGTACCGATCTCGATTCGACCTCGTCGATTTAGAATTTCGATAATTTTACAAAATACCTCGCCCAACCCATTCGACCTCGATTCGAGGCTCACTTTCGTCGAGCTTGTTGCGATTTGAAAAATACTTTCGTCGAGCATTAAAAAGTATTAAAAATATCATCGACTAATGGAAAGTTTCCATTTCTACACAATGTTGCATCATTATTATGTACCAACCTAGAGTAAACCAAAAATCAAAGTAAATAACCAAAAATACTTTACACGGTGAGATAGAGTAAAGTAAAGGTACCCTGGTGCCATTTTCATAAGGGCACGTGAAAAGCAGTTATTTTTGTATCGCTACAATAATAGACTTTTTGTTTACCTCTCTCTCTTTCTGTCTGTCTTACTTCTCGTACTCGTTCAACTCTCAAAAGTACATATCGATGATTTCTTGCAAGAAGAAAGTTTTGACAACAAGTCCGCCGGCTACGGCTGTGTAATTTGAATCGGTAAACATTGATGCCGAAAGTTTATCGGCGCGCATAGCGGAGCGAAGTGGAGCCGGAGCGCCGCACCGTGACCGACACAATAAGCTCATTTAATGGTAGCGAATTTTGTTTTAGATTTTCGACGATTGTTTCAAATCTATTGTGTAATCATGGCCTCATTTGTAGCTGTGCGGCAGATAACGTAGCTGAATTTAAATTTTATAGCACGACAACGGGCGGCCGCCGGCCGACCGACCGACCAACCGGCCGGCCCTGGCCTGCCGACAACTTTCCTAATAAAACTTTTCGTCGTTTATCATTCGCGCGTACTATAAATATGCGGCGATAATTCACCTATTAAAGTATCATCAATGGGGACCTCGAGTGTAGGTTACTTTTTTTCCTTAGCCGAATGCCACCGTAGCTATATTTTACGACGCGATAAAAACTGTTGAGAAAAAAAAAATTATACGATAGTCGATTTCACCGGGGTGCGACGAAAATCGCCTCCAGTTCCAGTTTCATCGGCGTGCCGGCTCAAAATCCAGACAATTCGTATTCGAAGCGTTTCACTCGTGAAAAAGTAATGCTTTTATTCCTTATTCAAGTACACAATAAAGAGAGCGTGATGCAAGAAAAAGAAAGCAGCTTCGAATCGGGATAATTGGTGGAGATTTACTCGAGCTCTTTTTAGCCTGATTTTCTACGTCATATCGTCAATGAAAAGCATGCTATTACAGTCTATCGACCAACGGTGGATGAGGGGGGAGGGATACCAACAAAATCCGTTTCGGGGTCTCCTAGAAGACCATTAAGACGACTTTTAACCATGTCAGATATTTATTTTCATTTTTTCCCCCGAACGTTAAAATCACTTACTCCGCTCGATACTGACTACAATCGCTCCAATTCGGTCCATCGGCTCAGTCTGACTGCGGATGAGATATATATGAGTAAAGATAAATTTGGGCCAAAATTTTGTTTTGCCCCATTTTGGGGGAGGGGGTGTTGAGGGGTCAAAAGCATAAAAATTGCCCCACTTTAAACTAACTGATGGAGAATCAAATGTTGTACAGCATATCCAAAAATAAACCTCCTAAGTCAATTAGGAGGAGAGATATGGAGGTTTTCCCCTTTTTGACCCTGAAAGAGGGCTATTCCTCACCTATCTCCCCACCGAATGGAGCTAGGAAGATGAAATTAAGTATATGCATTCAATTGGGGCCCTAGATGTGCCTTTCGGAGGTTCCAACTTCTTAGCTTCATTATACCCCGCCTTACAACCCCAAAAATTAGTTTTTTAATCGCTTTTTCTCATTTTTGGAGTATTTTGAGTTTGTTCCTCACATAACTGCCCTTAAAATTGAACTAAGAACTTGAAATTAGGTATGTATATTTAGTTGGCGCTCTAGATGTGCCTTTTGGGGATCTCGACTTTTTAGCCCCATTTCACCCTTGTGCAGAAATCAATCGTTATTTTTCTATTTAAAAAGAAAAATGTTGTATTTTAAATAGATGAATAAATTCACGAATAAATTCAATTATATATTGAATTTTTTAATTTTTTTTAATTACACATTCATAACAGCATTTTAACATAACGTGCAAAAGTCACTCATAATCTTTAATTTTTTATAAGTCCAAAAATAAAATTTTTTAATTTAAAAACTTTTTTTTTATTTTGTTTAGTTTAATGTCACAAGGGTGTGTAAAAACTTTATGTGACGTTCAATTATAATAGTTTGATTACTTTTAAATTATAAATAAATAAATAAATTTCTTTAATTTTTGAATTTTCTAGTTTTTCTTAATTTTTTAATTTTTTTAAAATTAGTCATCCATGTCAACATTTGAACATACAGTGCAAAGTCACTCATAAACATCATATTTTTTTTATTTTTCTATTATTTATTTTTTTTATTTTTTTTTATTTGTATAATCTTTTATTTTTATATTTATTTCTTACATTTATTCAACTTGGACATTTCAACATAAGAGTGCAAAAATCTTTTATAATCATCATTCATCACGAGTTTTCGATCAAAAATCTCAAATCAAAAATCAGGCATATTCGTTTTTTATTGTGAGTTGTATTAAACTTTTGACACCCTGAAGACATATTCATGTTAACATTTTAACATAAAGCCCAAAAATCAAAAACGTCACACTAAAAATGTAACGATTTCACAGAATAATCCCCAGCCCTAAAACATATCCATGTCAAAATACACTTTCGGGGCTGTGAGCCGGATGCAATGAGGCTGAAAAGTCAAAACCACCAAAAGGCACATCTATGGTCCTCACTAAGTCTACATACCAAATTTCAACCCCTTAGCTCAATTTGGAGTGGTGATAGGGAAGTAATCGCTTTTTTCAAGGTCAAAATGGGGGAAATCCTCACATCTCCCCTCCTAATTTACTTAAGAAGCTGATTTTTGGATATATTATGGAGTTTCAGATTATCTATCAATTGGTTCAAAGAGGAACAATTTTTGCCATTTTAGCCTCTCAGCACCTCCTCTCCCAAATTTGGGCATAACTGAATTTTGGTCCGAAATCAAATTCACTCCAATCGAAGCTCATTTCCCAAATTTGATCGATCTTGGTCAAAATCGAACTGTGCTAATCGCTTTTAGTTTCGAGGGAGAAAGAATAAAAAAATGTAAATAAATATCTGACATGGCCAAAATTGATCATAATCAAGCCCGAATTAAAAGGGGCTGAGAGGCTGCAAACCCAAGCTCCAGTCATTAGAAGCGCTAGTTAGTATTTTAAATCAATTTTTTTGACGTGGATATATCTTAGGGCAGGGGAGGGGGGGTAATTTTCTGAAAACGTAACAATTTTAATATTATGTTACGTTTTTGATTTTTGTTTTGATGTTTTTGATCGAAAACTCAAAAATTGAAAAATGAAAAACTGTAAATAAAAATAATAAAAAAATCAAATAATATTGAAAAATTAAAAAAATTAAAAAACATTAGAAAATAAAAAAAATTAAAAAATAATAAATATAAAATAAATTAAAAGTAAATAAAATTTAAACATGAATTAAAATGGATATGTCTCAAGGCTGGAGGTCATTTCATGAAAACATGACATTTTTCATGTGGTTTTTTTGATTTTTGTTTTAAAGTTTTTGATTAAAAACTCAAAAAATTGAAAAATGAAAAATTTTGAAATATAAATTATTAAAAAATCAAAAAACAAAAAAATTATAAATAAAAAAAAATTTTTAAATTAAAAAAACATTAGAAAAATTTTGAAAAATAATGAATAAAAAAATATAAATAAAATCAAATACTAAAATGGAGCGGAGGAAAGAATAAATGCTTTTGATTTGAAGTTTTAAATAAAAAACTCACAATGAAAGATGATTATGAATGATTTTTGCACTTTATGTTAAAATGTTGACATTGATATTAAATTTCCATGATCTAGAAATTTTTCCCTGAAACGGAAAAGTAGCTAAATTTTTTTTACTAGTTCAAACATCGGCCTGTAAATAAAGTGCTATACATAAAATCAAAAAAAATTTTCGCCTTTTATTTCTTAACTAAGCATAAATATTTCTATTTTTAAAATGTCTTTGAATTTTGGTCAAGCAATCAGTATGATATTGCGAAATAAAAACAATTTTTGAACGAAAATTCCGCTCATGTCTCAACAGTCTGGAGGCATAAATTTCCCAAAGAGGCGTAAATTACAAATTTTAAAAAATTCGCCAAAAATGCAAAAATGAACTTCAACAACTAAAACTTTGGTTATACGTAGGAGGTTGTGTACATGCTTTTTCCATCTAGCTTGGTTTCATCAAATTGGAGTCAGACACTTGAGAAGGTTCCTCTGTACTTTTTTTGAGTTCCCGTACCTCCTATAAACTTTTTTGTTAGTCTTAATCAATATTATTCTTAGGATTCTTAAATTTTTACGTTGGCAAAATTTTGAATTTTTTGCGAATTTCTTTAAATTTCAAGATTTTTAAATTTAACATGACTGCAACTCCAAAGACAAGCATTGCCCGATCCATTCTCGAAATTTCTGAGCAATACGACCCAAAATGCCCCAATCAGGATGCCCAATATACCAATACATCGCAGTATTTTACAATTACATAGAAACATTGCTTTCCTCATATCTAAGTCTTAAGCATGGAGTACACATCTCTCTCAATATATGCAACCTAAAATATTCCACTCAGGACTCCACTAACCCCAGCATACTACATTCGGAATCTTCGAAACAAGTCTACGATGAAATCTCCATCACACGTTGCACCTGCCAACATCCGATGATTAGGCAATTTACTCGACGATCCGGGCCATTACTTCGCGCCAGTCGAGCCAGCTCTGGCCGCTACGATCTCGAACCAGATATTATTAACGAGGCCTGTCTGTTCGACGCTCTGTTCGTTAATTCGGAGCCCGCTATACGCAATTTATCATTCGCATATATAGTTCGAGAAACAGCCATAGCCATAACAACGCCCATACCCGTATACACGAGTAATTTTCAACATTGCCTCGTTCGAGCAGACAACTATGCAATTCTTTATACGCTCGTGCTTGGAAAACTATATGAACTCGGATCCCAACCAAACGTACTATTTTCATAATGCCCTCTCTGTGTACCTCACTTTTGCAAAATTCTAGCTTTTCTGCTCTTTTCGACTGGCGATTTCGAGTTTGTTTGTTAGATGAAAGCGAGGATTTTTATAATCGAGACTTTGTGTCGAATGTTCGTACACGTTCAGAATGTTTACTTAGATGATACGCAGAACATTCCGAGGCGGATTTACACGTAGCGAGATAAGGGTTCAATGGTTGGTTCTTTCAAGTCATTTGTATTCCGAAGTTCGTAACAAATACGTTTGAAAAAGCTATCAGATAACAAAATTCTGAAAACCAAATGCAACAGGATGTCAAAATCAGAAAACAGCAATTTAAGGACCACGTTTCCATACCGAATTTAATTTTGATTTCGATTTTTTTCCTGCATATTGCATTCAATTTCTAATTCCCCAAAAATATCTGTGATAAATGACCACCTAACAAAGATAATAAAAAAATTCCATCCATAAGTCCCTCCAAAATTTATAAAAATTTTTTTTGAACATTTCAACATGTGAACCGAAAAATTTCAAAAAATTCTCATATATAGCATATAGCAAGATGTATTAATCTGTGAATATTTCAAAAGTTTTTACCCTTCCCTTCTAGAGATATCGTGTGTTGAAATTTCGATATTTGAGAAAGACAATAATTCCAAAAGGGGTGAGTGTAGGAGGTCGACATTTTTTGGGGGATGTTTTTAGACCATGAGTAACATTTTGGCTCAAGTTTGATCGATTTTATGTCGGGGTTGTTTTTGACCCTTATTAGGAAAGGCTCAAGTGTCAAAAAATGCGAAAATTTATGGGAAATGTGATGAAAATTATTAACAAAATATGAAAAAAAAAAACGTGTAAAAGTTCCGAAAAAATGTTGAAAAATGCGAAAGTTTACTTCAAATACAAGAAAATTTTTTGAAAATTCGTCAAAATAATTGAGAAAAATTATAAAAACGTCGGAAAAGTGTCAAAAATTATGAAAATTCACCGTGAAACATGGGAAAACGTATGAAAAATTTTTGAAAATTGAGTTAAATGATCGAAAAGACACCGGGTAAAAGTGCTGAAAAATCTGAAAATTTGCTCGTAATGCCAGAAAAATAGTGAAAAATTGTTAAAAATAGGGCAAAATAAACAAAAAAATGTGTAAAAGTGTGAAAATTCATCAAATTTTTTGGAAAAATCTTGAAAAATGTGAAAATTTACTCGAAACGTGAGAAAAAATTGCGAAAAATGTTGAAAATGTAACAAAATTTTTCGATGAATAACAAAATTGAACTTTTTTATGGTCTAAAATTTGAAATTGATGGTGTTTAATGCATCTTTCGTGCTGATTTCGAATATATCTTAAAAATTCCTCTTTCACGCAGCGATTTTGTGAAAAAAAATACGTAAAACTGACGTTCCGAATGAAAATTTGAATTACAAAATCCAATCACAATCAAAAATTCTCCGACTCTCAAATAATTCAAAATATACACGAAATTGTATTAAACATCCAACTTTCGCAAAAAACAATAAAATTCACGTACATTCCTAGTCATGTAGGTATTGAAGGAAATGAAGAAGTAGACGAATTGGCAGAATCACCAACTCTCCAGAACCCAAATCATATCAAAAATATTCTTTACCAAACTCACCTTGCCAGCTGGCAAAATCAATGGGACCTCAAAACTGAAAATAAACTTTTCATTCACAAAAACTCTGTCCTACCGTGGAAAAAACTTCTACTCCTTTTGAGCGCACAGATGAAATAATCATTACACGTCTTAGAATCGGTCACACAAAAATAACCCATAGCCATC
>FIZR01013686.1:0-19895 GCA_900060175.1 Ferrisia virgata | reverse complement strand
GTTTGGCCCTTGGTTGAAAATGCACTTTGGCCCTTTTTACGCTAAGCCATCGATATAAAAAATTAATACAGGAGATGATGTGTATGAAATCAAGAAAAAAACAGCAGTGAAGAGGAAAACAAAAGATTTAGGATACAAATAAAAAGAAACTGGTCGAACATAATTAGAGATACAGAAACTTTTAAAAATAACGAATAGCCGAACGTATGTATGATAAGAAAAATCACAAAAAATTTTAATAGAAAAAGAAGACCAAATCTCACCGTTACAATATGAGAAATCACATTAGAAAAATTCCTCCTTAGCCAAAGCTAATGCCCGTATAACTTTGGAAAAATTCCATAATTTATGCGAGTTTTCAATATTATTGATTGGAAAATTGAAATAGAAAAGTACTCCTGCTATGTGCTGGTACACACCAACATATTGTCGGCATGGTCTCAGAGTTTTGACCATTATGGTAGTTGTTGCAGCAAACATAAAATAAAATCAAACAAGTACCTAGTG
Organism: Ferrisia virgata; assembly: GCA_900060175.1. Classification (NCBI taxonomy): domain Eukaryota; kingdom Metazoa; phylum Arthropoda; class Insecta; order Hemiptera; family Pseudococcidae; genus Ferrisia; species Ferrisia virgata. The sequence continues at coordinate 19,388 of FIZR01013686.1, read as the reverse complement.
ACGTTCGAAAACCACCTATTTACGACTTTTTACGCATAATTTGATAAATAAGAAATTTAAAAAAAAATGATGACTAAAAAGCTCATATTGGTAATGTTACATAAAACAAAATATAAAACTTTGACCGTCATTACCACTCAATACACAGCTGCGGTTGTGCCCCACACATGATCGAAATTTACACGTATATATAGAATATTTTCTAATGTTCTCTACGATGGTAAAATAGGTAATGAGACGTTATCAAACATAACGATTGAGCCAAGCTCTAATCTTATCAACTGGTTTTCCCAAAACATCGCTTCCATGCTACACCCCTTGTGTTTTTTATTCTCTATGATTATATATGTAAGCGTATTCTTTACCGATCATCGTTTCATTTAGGTGAGCGTGTAATATTGCGAAACTCCATTCAGTTCATTCTCAATACCTTCGCCATCGCGCCATTTTCGAAATCACCTATGTTAGCTCTGTATGTAGGCCTATGCCAAGAAAAAGATAGAGAGAGAGAGAGAGCAACGATTTTTATTCGCAACTGTATCGTGTGTGACGGCGGCACTTCTGTTCATCGGCGACCAATAAACCCATCGATCCTCTTCACACGTAAAATAGACCTTTGATCACCCCTCCAGGTTAATTCGATGATTAAATTTCATGCGGCGGAATTGCGAATATAAGTACATACACAGTGTATCTGTATACGTGTATATAATATAGTATTTTGAAAATTCATAACGCGCTTGTAAAACGATCCCAAAAACAGATTCCCAAACTTTCACTTCATTACACATCAAGCGAGTTATTACCTTTTGATGATGCTTATTAGGTTATCATTTCACGTGCACAAAAGAAAAAGGCGACAATCAAGGCAAAGGTGTATACTGTGAACGGATCGACAAACAGTGGCATGCTGTGCGCTGAGACACCTGGGGGGTTCTTTCATTTTTCACACTAAAAATGGAAAATGGGATCCAATTTCAGTACACAATGACCACAACAATACGGTATTTTTTCCTATTTTTACACATAAAAATGAGCCACGTAGGCGTATTAGTAACGAGAAACCGCAAAATAGTGTATAAATACGTATTGGAAAAAAAAAAAAAATCATATCGTACGTATAATGGAGTTTTCCAAATGATACTGTGTGTAGGTAACAGTATAGGTATATGTACGAGTAGGTATATTCGATATGGAGAAAATTCCGAAGAAGAAATTGTCAATTGCAGATTATGTCGAAAAAATACGAGAATATGAATAATTAAATATGTATTCGTTATTGATTTAAGCGCCATGTATTTGGAAATATACATATACGTGCGAACGTGTACGTATTTATATTTTTATACCTATAAATCTACGTGGCACGGAATTAGAATTACATTAAGTTTACTTGATTGGACATGTATTGAAGCGGTAGGCTTTTACAATCTCTATTTCTTACAAATTACCCATCTTTTATACAATAAACATGTACAAGGTGTCAACGGAAAACTTGAAGAACGTTTTTCGGGATTTAATGCAAATACAGCAGGCACTAGGAGGAAGGTGTTTATCAGCCACCCGCTGAGCGCTACTGATACAATTTTAATCGTCGTTTTACGTTTTGGCAGCGTGAGAGGTTAGCGTGAAATATACTGAAGTGCTTTTTACCTATGTATAAGGTTTCACGGTGTAATGAAGAAAAATAAATAAAACTGATACATAAAACCGCTAGACAACGTGTCATCTTCTCGAGGTGATGGCGTTTCACACATGAGGCTAAATGCTACTGTAGCTATTTTTTTTTTTTTTCATTCATTCCCCCTCACGTGGTGTGGAGTTTATAGCGTGCTGGTAACGTTGTCTACGAACTTGTACGTATTTTGTAGAGATGGTGACACGAGAGTGTGGGATTGCTGCCGGATAAACGTAGAATTACTTCGAGAAGAGGTGAAAATCGGATGATGATGATGATGATGATGATGGTAATGATGTTGAATTAGAATTGTTTTTTATGCTACTGCTGTGAATTTATAATTTTGATTCATTTTCTACTTTAAATTCAGATTGGTTATCGGGTCATGAAAGTGGAGAGCGATGGGCCCAGGCTTCTCTGAGCCTGCATAGTGGCCTCAGGTGGAGATCGAACCTAAGATCGTCGGTCGTCATGTTCGTCACTGATTGCACTTTCTTAGCACAAAAATTTTAATATTTTCAGTTTTTAGCCTGATTTTCTGTGTCACATGGTCAATGAAAACCAGGCTATTACAGTCAATTGACCAACGGCGGGTGAGGGGGAGGGGATACCAACAAAATACGTTTTAGGGTACTGGAAGACCATTAAGACAATTTTTAGCTTTGTCAGATTAATTTTTATTTCATTTACTTCTTTTTTCCGAACGCTAACATCATTTACTTTGCTCGATACCGACCAAAATCAATCCAACTCGGTCAATTGGCTCAGTTTGGCGACGGATTAAATATATATGAGTGAAGATAAATTTGGGTCAAAATTCAATTGTGTTCAATTGGGGGGGGGGGAGGGTGCTGAGGAGTCAAAAACACAAAAATTGCCCCTTATTAAGCTAATTGATAGAGAATCAAATGTTATATAGCATATCAACAAAATCAACTTCCCAAGTCAATTAGGAGGGGAGATATGGGGTTTTCCCCCCTTTTTGGCCCTGAAAAAAGGCTGTTCTTCCCCTTTCTCCCCACCAAATTGAGCTAGGAAGTTGAAATTTGATATGTACATTCAGTTGGGGCTTCAGATTCGTCTTTTGGGGGTTCCAACTTTTTAGCTCCATTACAACCCCCTCACACCCCCAAAAAAGTATTTTTTTGGTCGCTTTTTCTGATTTTTGGAGTTTTTTGAGTTTGTTTCTCACATAACTCCCCTCCAAATTGAACTAGTAACTTGAAATTAGATTTGTACATTTATTAAGGACCTTAAATGTGTCTTTTGGGGGTCTAGACTTATTAGCCTCACTTCACCTTCCCCCAGCCTCAAAAAGGTGGTGTTTTGGTCATTTTTTTCTTATATTTTGAGTTTGTTCCTCGCATAATTTTTTCTCGACTTTTTAGTTCCATTGAGCTCTTCCTATCCGCAATGTTTTTTTACAATTCTTATAATTGTAATATGTCACGGAAAAATCAGGTTGAGAAAGCATCGTTAAACGATTCTTTTTTTTACATTTTGTTATTTGTTTTTTACGCATTTTTCAGAGATTTTTATGATTCTTCTTTTGCTTTTTTGCAACTTTAGAAAATTAAATCACCATTATGCGAAAAATTTTTTCGTTTTCATGTTTTCATTGTTTTGAAGTGATGTTTTGAATGATTTTTTTCATAATTTTAAACGTAGACGGATTTTGGTTATTTAGAATCGGGGGGGGGGGCGAGGGGAGGTCCTAAGGCCCGTGATGATAAACAAAAAAGAAATGGAATGAGTATTTATATTTGAGCCATTATAAAATGATGTTGTTGTGGGGCAGGGGAGAGAAGGAGGTGATTGGAAGTTTAATTTTTGATGTTAAATGGATATGTATGAATAGCCGAGCGAAGCGAGGGCGAAATTCTGAAAAAAAAAAAAACGGATTTTCAATGAAAAAAGGTACATTTATCAAAGTTTTAACTTTAATTTTGTAGGTTTTACGAGAAAAAAACAAGGTTTTTCGCAAAACCGTCAAATTTCTGTATGTTCATCGATTTTCATGACGTTCTAAATATTTTTCTTGAATTCAGCTCGTTTCAAAAAATTTTTAGTCAGTTGTCAAGGCTTTGCCACCCTCCTTACGCCTCCCTTAAATCCGCCTATGATTTTACTACTAAAATGAGAATAGCTGATTTATATTTTTGACAACCCTCCCCCCCCCCCAATAAATTTATATACTTTTTCAAGTTTCCTTTTTAAATTTTTTTCATTCCCTTTCTTTTTTTGAATAGTAAAATTACGTTCTGAGTGATTTTTTTTCTTAATTTTATTTGAAAAATAGCGAAAAATTGATGATTTTTGAGAATTTTTTTCAGTTTTTCACACAAGTTCAACATGAGAAATGTCCCAGTGATGCAAACAGAGTTTGGAAGTAGAAAGTGGAACCCAAGGAATTTGATTATTTTAGAGGAAGGAAGAAAGTCAGGAATCTTTTATAAAAATTTGAAAAAAGAATTAAGAACCAGAATCTGGAATTTCAAAATTTGCGGAATTTTATGGAAATAGGAATTTCAAAGAACAAGAAAAATTGATTGAATTCCGGATTTTGTTCCGGCTTATTCATCCGAAGAGCTAGAAAATGAGCAAAATATTATTCATTTTTTTATTCATTATTCCAATTTACGAAGAAAATCATTTAAAAATATATTTTGTTCATTTTCTAATTCTTTTGATGGATTTTTCGAATGTTCTTTGTTATATTTAATTACTACGTATTCATATTTTTACTCTTAAAAAAAAAAATCAAAAACGAAAAAAAAAAAACGAAAAAAATTTGGTTTGTTTTTTCTTATTTATCATTGGTATTTTTTTTAACATTTTAGTTTACAAAAGTAAAAGATAAAGGTTTTTTGAAAATTTTCTCAATTTTTTACACATTTTGAATATTTTTTTAATAATTTTACATGTTTTTTAGATAGTAAAATGACATGTTGATTTTTTTTTCATCTTTTTAGTAATAGCTTGAAAGTGTAAAATTAATGTGTTTCCAAGATTTTTTTCAGGTTTTTCTAGTTTTTTTAGCCTATCCTAAGCAGGCCATCGTTGCTGAGTGAAATTGTATTGTTAGGTGACAGCACATATGGAGCCATGATATCATTTTACTGCTAGGCACTTTAAAATGTAGAATTTACTGATAATTCTTTCCTGTATGAGCCTTTTCATAACTTGTTTACTTTTAAAAATATTTCTTGTGCTGAAATTTTGATAATTTATACAAGTATGTTATTGAAAGAGGAGGGTGTGTGAATTAGAGATTTAATTTTGAAATATTGAGAGTACATATTCAATTTATTCTTGTTTATTTGTATTAGTTTTCATTTGAAATTATTATACAGCGATGCTTGCGTCCCGAGATCTACACCGAACGAGAATAAGGCCTAGTTTAGTCATTGGTGAGTAGAGGGCTCTAGTAATGAGTTTCTAAAAGAGTACGAATTCTTTGAACATATTATACAATATATTACATTTATGAACTTATGAGGTACCTATACAACAATTTTAATTCTAATTTATTGCATATTAAGTTGGTAATATTTTTTTTTTAAATTCAAATCCAGTTCATCATGGTTATTTCAGTTGAAATTCTAATACATCGATAGCATTTCCTTTAAAAAATATTTTCAGTTTTGAACTTAATCGGTAAACATTGAATTTTTTTTTTGACAAATTAACAAAAATTTGAATAAGTTCGATATTTTTGAAAAAGTGTAACCGTACAATAATACAATAAATAGTTTTCTTTGATTTATTACATATACATGAGCAGTCAATGGGACCTAATGCTAAAGGTGTTTTTCTGCTTTGTCTCAAATAATGTTGTAGTTTTTCGTGCGAACTGATAGAGGTCGCTGTATAAGTAGTATAAGTGTTGAATTTTGTTTTCTTCCAAATGCTAAAATAACCTAATTGATCCTTGTTGGATTTTTAATTATAAATTGATTTAAATCTTGAGTTTATTTCTTTCTTAAAGAAAAGAAAAAGATTTAATACATTTTTTATGGGTGATTTTTTTACCTTTTTTTTTTTAAAAACCATTTGGTATTTATTTATTTTTTGCATTTTTTTCAAAACACCATCGGTTGATGTGATTTGATAATTTTATCGAGTACCTCGCTACTTTGCTCAAATTATATCAAGTTTTATTGTAGAGAATTTTCATTACTTTACTTGCAGTTATTTTTCTATTATTACTTACTTAAAATGTCTTGCTACAGAAGAAAATTTTTTTTGTTTTCAAAATATTTCATCCGAGTGTATTTTTATTGGTCAGCTTTGTAAAATTGGTGATATTCGTTTGATACAAGCTGAAAAGTATACCTTGGTAGGGAAAATGAACATTAACTCTGAGAAACTTTTAAAAAAGCTGTACGTTTGGTTATTTTACTTATTAAATACCCACGTCTGTTTGGTCTTTCGTTATAAAAAAATATATTATAATAGGTATAGTATATGCGGTACTCGTGACAAACAGGCTTTCAGAATCCGTTAACCTTATGACGACGAAGTCGAGCTAAAATAAATTTTCTTCTTTTATATTTATTACTAGCATTTTAAAATCCGCCACCGTTCTCCATTTTGTTGAAAATTAAACTTTGAAAACCGCACCGTCATCCATGCGAAAGCTTAAAACTAAATTGAAAGTCGAGATTCTTTATAAAGTTTAGATAAAGAGTAAAAGATAATAAAATGAAGAACGTATTTGAGTTGATTACGTATAACAAACACAAATTAGCATTTTATTACCTCTCGATTTTGTCCCCCATAAATGAGGAGTGCTTACAGAGAGGGGTCGTCATCGATGCTTCCTAGATAAAGTGTGCTCTATTAAAACTGCTCCTTCTCTTACGTCTCGCCGCTACTTTGATGTTGAATTGCCATCGGGGCTAAAGTTTTCAAATGAAAAAGCTCACTCAACCTTTCAACGACGCCACGTCGAGCTTCGTTGTTTTACTAAACTCTTATTAAGTTGGATTATTTTATATACCTACTTTGAAACGTAATTTAGTTTTCCTTAGCGCAAGGTTTCTCAACATGGTGCGACGTCGATATTGTAATTTTTTTTCCCCTTTTCGGGTTTAACGTTCGGGGGGGGTGAGTTGTGGCTTTTTTTTGCCCCTTATGAATTTTATTTCGACGATTTGATCGAGTGTGTTGAATTATCGCGACGTATTGTTATTCGGAATTATGCGGAATTTCAGTATTTATCGAGTCCAAATTACGTTTTTGTGTATTAAACGAAGCGAATGTGTAGACTGTTTGCAAAGTTGAAAATTTGGATGACGAAATTAGTTAAGTGAATATGTTGTCGTAATAATTCATATATATTAAACGTTATTTCAGAAACACAAATAATATTATTTATGTTCATTAGTAACTCAAAATAATACCATTATTCGCTTTATGATGTTTAATTTACAATTCCTTTGTCGTTATGAAAGTTATAGGCGTAATATGACAACAGGTGTATCTAATTGTAAGTAGCCACGAGTTTACTTCTAAGAAATATAATTTCTACCTACCATTTGTGTATCAAGTTCAACTATAACGCTATGCTTTCAATTTTATAATAATGAAAGAATGTATTTTTTTTTCTTAGAAAATTATAATAAGTAAATTGAAATTTTCATTTAATACGTTGGCATATTTAGACAAAAAAAAAAAAAAAAGTAAGTATATAAAAAAGCAAAAATTAAAAGAAAAATCGAATTAAAGTTTCGTTGATAAGATGCGCGATGGTAAAAAAGAATACGAAAAAAAAAAAAATAGGAGAGAAAGAAAAACGCCGACGCTGAATGATAAAATTTTAATTAAATTTTAAATGTTATTAAAACACTCGTCGTCGTTCGAATAGAATTTGGAAAAAATTTTAAGAAGCCTTCTCGAGCGAGATGAAACAAAGTTGGTTTCGTGATTGCGACGAAACGGTGGGGAGCCATGTTTACTTTTCGAGCTCATTTTATTCTGATCTTTTCCAGCCCATTTTCTTTTTCTTCTTATGCGAGCTTTTGCGAAAGTCTTTGTTCTCTCTTTTTTGGTTAGTTCCTTTAACAGTTTAAATTAACTCACTTTTCTCTTATGCGAATTTCCTCTACGCGTTAACATTTAAAAGAAACCTTCTTTATCCTCTTTCTTCTATTACGCTCTTTAACGTTGTGTAGTAGGCAAGGTACCTTACCTTACCCTTAGCTACAGCTTATAAAACAGAGGGCGTCTACCTTTTCGAGTTTTTCGTGCGGGCTTTTTCATTCGCCAAAGTGTACACTATTAAGTGAATTTTTAAATTCGCCACCCTTTTCTCACGCGTTCTTCCGGTAATTAAAAATAAAGCCGAGGAATATTTTAAATTAGCGAACCAACGTTCCGCCGCTCGTTCGTTCGTTCGTTCCGTTTTCGTTTTCGTTTTATCTCAAAAAGCGAGATTTTGCCTCGGTTTTCGCCATTTGCCAACTGTTTTGCAAATTTTTAATTCTTCAGATTGCTTGCCTTCGCGAGCGAAATATTTAAATTACATTTTAACCGTGTAGCAAATTCGGTTAGGTAATTTTGCACTGTTTGGAGAATATCACTCTTTGAAGAGACAAGGAAAAATATCTTTTTCGGGGGGCTTTTGAGGAAGAAATTTTTTCATAGTGCTAGGTTTTGGTTTAATATTATTTGTAGGTGAATTTAAAAGGTATCTTTTTAGACCCTCAAAAAAATAAAAAATAAAATAAAGAAATAAAGAAGTAACAATACCTATTTATTTACTCTTTTTTTGGTTAATTATTTTATCCAAAAAAAAGGTCAAATTTTACCATATCAACAAATTCCATTTTGTGGTTCTAGAAAACCAAATAGACCATCTGTTGGATATATGTTACACAATCTGTATACCTAACTGCCTTCATTAAATACTCTCAATACACTGAACACAAGATACAATAAAGAACAATCTAGAAAGATATAGAAATACAGTGTTGTCAAATATCTTATCTAACACCATTTTCGGTCATGTTGGATATTTTTCATTTTTATTTTTTCTCGAGAAATTGAAAATTATTTACCTACTTGATTCAATATCGACTAAAATTTAAATGATTTTCCTCCTTATTATACCAAGGAATGGCGAAATCAGAGTTGGCAAGAGAGAGTGCAGGTTTCGGTACACAAATTATTTATAAAAAATAAAATTTTAAACTATATCATCTTTCTCATACTCAACATGATTAATTTACCTATTTTTTTTTCACCAATTAGATACCAATTGGTGAAAAATTCAATATGTTTCGAATTGTGAATTTTCCACTGATGGAATAAGAAAAGGAGCTGTCTGAGATGTTTTCTCATGAACAGTGATAAGGGAACAGGTAGATGTTGAAGTTGTTACAGTCGTTTATTAAATTGTAATCAAAAAATGTAATAACATTTACATACAAGTATCTCTTTGGATTTATTTTCCGAAGAACAACAAAAAGTAACTAAACAATGTTAGTATAAACACAAGAATAGGTATACAAATGAAAAATAAGGATGTAGAACAGATATACAAATGAAAAATGAGGATATCAAACAATTTCATAAATGTATTACATAAAGATTAGATGAATACAAAAATATGGAGGAAAATTAATAGACAAGAAATCAAGCGCAAGTTTTATGTTTGAATGTATAATAGTGAGGAGACAAAAAAATTGAGGACAAAGTGTGTACAATAAAGGAAAACATAATTTTGACAAGAACATGGGAGAAATACGAGCCAGAGATTATCAAAAAACAAGAAATTTATAGCCAAATATTTTTAGGATTATAAAAAAAACATATTTTTATATTTTTTTAAATAGAAAGACAACTTTAATCGTTACAAAGTGAATTGGTAAAACTCCAAAAGGCACACCAAGGACCTGTACTAAATCTAAACACCAGATTTGAGCTTCCTCATTCAATTTGGAGGGGCGTTGTGCGAGGAACAAATTCAAAAACTAAAAAAAAAAACGACCAAAAAACTACATTTTTTGGGCTATTAGAGGAGTTTAATGAGTCAGAAAAGTCAAAATCTTCAAAAGAAATATCTATGGTCTCTACTAAGTATACATACTAAATTTTAACTTCTTAGCCCAATTTGGAGGGGAAATAGGAGAGAAGCAGTTCCTTTTCAACGTAAAAAAAAAAAAACAAAAAAAGGAAAACCATCATATTTTGCCTCTTAATTGTTGCAGGAGGCTGATTTTTGGATATGTTATGTAACTTTGGATTGTTTATCAATTGGCTCAAGAAGGAAAAAATTTTGAGATTTTTAACTTTTAGCCTTCCTTCCTCACAATTTCGGCATAACTGAATTTTGATCCAAGGTCTTAAATCTAAATAACAAATTTCAACTTCTTTGATTAATTTGAAGGGGTCAAAGGGGAGGAGGAGCCTGCTTTAAAGGTCAAACCGCCACATCTCTTTCTAATTGACCTAGGAATCTGATTTTTGTATGTGTTATAAAACTTTTGATTCATTATCGAATGGCATAGAAAGGAACCATTTATGCAATTTCTGCCACCGAGCACCTTCTCCCCATAATTTGGGCATAACTGAATTTTCACACCGTCAATCCAAACCTACTGCCTAAATTAAACTGGTTTTGGTTGGAATCTGACTGATAAAATGATTTTAATTTTTTAGTGGGTGGAGTGGGAGGGGGGGTGGAATGAAAAATAAGTAAAAAAAATATCTCATATCGTAAAAAATAGTTATACTGGTCTTCCTGGACCCTGAAAACGGATTTTATTGATCAGCTCCCCCGTGCTAATAATTTTTTAAAACTTTACAGAACTAGATTTTAATTTTTGTTGTTCACAGTAAATTTAATGAGAGATTTTCAATCATCGAATACTGCTTATGAGCATGAAGGTCCCTACAGCTCTACTAGCCCTTTCCATAGCTCTCAATGAGCTCGAAATATAAATTATATTTATCTTGCACCGTGCCCAACTAAATTATTTCCTATGAGTGGTTTGTGGTGAAGTGGGGATTCGAAATTTTTGTCAGTGCCCTTTTTCAGACCTTTTGAATAAACTTGCACTGGATAGAGGGAGTTTTGTTGCATTTTTATTTTTTTCGAAGTCGTGAAATGAATTTGATGAGTTTCACTTGTTAAAAAATCGGGTATAATTCAGTCAAAACTATTCAAAAAGTTCAAAACACTATTGAATATGATGTCAAGGGAGTTGTTTTGGTAAAAAGGTGTTGAACAGCACCTCCAAAAAACAATTTAGAGTTTTTGATATTGATTCATGCTGTGGAGGCCTATCTAACCACAAATATTGATATCGCCATTCGTTGCTCAAATCGAAATTTCGACGCCAGCCGGTCAACTTTCCAGTGTCTGAGAGACTGTTGAATAAGCTAGAAATGTGTCGTAGCCATTTTAAAAATATCACGAGTATAGATTTATTCTTAGTAGTGCCGGGAGACGGATTCGGCTGCTTATTTTTTTCAAATCGACGATTGAGAAAGTTATTTATTCATTTTATCTGACATCTGATGACTCCTGACAATATGCTACAGCAAAAATACTTTTGAAGAGATGAGAGGTTACCTCAAAAAAAGCAGAAGTATAAAATGCGATGACGCAACTGAACGGTTTGTTGAAATAAATTTTTTCTGAGATACTTCAGTGGGTAGCAACACTGCCCAAAAAATATGCTACGGAAGCCATGAGAGACTGTTTTTAAGGTATATGGTGCAATTTTGTATTCAAAATAGTCAGATAATTTTTGAACAGACCTCGTATCAACGCGCTTATTTCTTTTATATAGGTATAAATGTACAATTCTGCGCATCATTTTGTGAAGTTCAGGCTCAAAAACCAAAGCATTGCGATGTTAAAAAAAAATCAAAAATACCACTATTTTTTTTTGCGAAGGAAATGACGCATACGAAATATTTTCTATCGTCAAGTAACAAGTTAAATGAGATCGATCGTTGATGATGTGTGCTGCTTAGTACCTGGATTATCTACTCATTCGAAATTTTTTATATCAAACGTTAGGCCTAATGAAATTGATAGTGATGCGATGAAATCGTATGTTGCTGAAGTTCATATTTTGATCCTCTTGTAGCAAAATTAACTGAAGTTTCATTACAGTACTTTATCTAGGCGTTTAAAAATGGCAAGGACAAGTACCCATTAATAATCTATAAAATGAAATTGAAAAGAAAAGTTTTCCTTTGAACTTCATATATTTTATGTACCTACATCGTTTGTGAAAATGGTCGCTGATAATAAATCAAAATTTACCATTGATTTGACACCCGTTGGATTGTAGATGAACGCCCACGGAGGAGGTATTTTATCAGATTATCGTCAATTAATATTTTACGAATCACCTCCTAAACTCGAATTTTTGACCACAATCAAACTAGCTGCTGAACTGTTGTCTATGGAGATGATTCGTAATTTAGAAGATATTCAGAACAGTTCATCTGATCTCAATCGAATAAGTAACTGGATATCACAATTGAGATGTGATTTTTACCATCTTCTTACCGTTGATTTAGCTGCTCCTAGAAAATATTACTCTGAAATCTTAATCTAGTTGAGATCGGTTGTTTCTCGTGTATGTGATTGGATATGCGGTGATGATTTTACACTGATCGATGATATAATAACACGATTAGCTGCGGAATTTTTTTTAAAATTTTGTTTGGAAATGGAATAGCTTGATTGATTACATGTTGATAACTGGAAAATTAATGCATGGAGGGAAACTCAGCGATCGAGAAATGTTCAAAATTAGGTTTTGTTCAGAATTCGACTTGGAAGACATGTATGAATCGAATGACAGGGTACGTAACTGCTCAGAAGACGAAGAATTACAAACTAATATCCACGTCTTATTTTGGATACATCGATTAAAAAAATGGCGAATGCCATTTGCCAACAATTGTGAATAAATCGTTTTACAAACATAGCTCAAGCGCTTTCAACTTAATGGCTCTTGATTATTATTTTGTAAAAATGGAGTGGTTCGATATGAATGAAACAAACGATTACTGACTAAGAGAATGATGGAATTGCATAGGTTCGATTTAAAATTTCTCATTATGAGGATGTCGGATGAAAAACAAAAAAAAATTATTCGATACGAAAACGCTTCCGTCCTCATTTTTCTCTTTACTTGTGGAATCACGTGAAAGATTCAATGGCCGAAGAGGAATTTGTGCAGATGATGAAAACTACTATGATGAAAACGGGCACATGTTTCAATATATTTTGTTCGTGCCCAGATTGGTTCCCCGATTTGGCTACAGAAATATGGGCCAGTAAGCCGCAACATTTGAAAGAATTCATTTTCCAGTACGAAAATGGCGAATTCATACTCGAATGGAATTCTTGGTTTGGTTATCACAATCGTAGGAAAAGCGGTTATCTTCGAGATGATACGTTTTTATTATTGCGCATACTCGGCGATGCCGGAGCCCAACTAAGAAGGCAGTTTTGGATGAAAGAATGGACTCGTTTGATGGTTGGCAGTCGACTTGGATTTCTTCGAAAATTTATGATCCTGCGTTTAAGAGGTTTTCAAGAGATACATGAAGTTGAACGTTAGATCATCTCATCGGATAGAATGCAACATTATTTGGTAAAAATTTTCATCAGAATGCGAAAGTTTGGTTCAGTTGAATTATTTTCTTCAGATTTTATCTCCAGATTCAAAGTAGAGAAGGAAATTCAAGACTAATTTAGTGAATAAATTCAATGCACCACTTTGCGAGCTGACTGTTTTATATACAAATTCGATCGGTGGAGATGATGAAATGTTGGATGTTTTGGATGAGTTTTTTTTTTATTTGCAATATTGATGAGGAATGTAAGATGAATGTGACTTGTAGATGGATTGATTGGTATAATAGTTTGGGTTCTGATTCTAATTCTGATGCGATTTTTAATAATATCTACTTCGTTAGCAATCGTATATGTGATGAGAAAATAATAGCAGATCTACGAGGGTCAATGATGAAGATCTTAGATTGTTGCTGTGACTTTTTTTTCTCAATAACTTACGAAAATGAGATTAAAACAAGTTTTATTTTTAAAATCTATTAATGTCATTAGTATTTACAAGAATTCAAAAATAAATTAGTTAACTCATTATAATGCGTTAGATTATAATACATCGACGACATATACATATAACATTGATCGAGAATAAAAGAAAATAATTATACAAGTAGCAGTGACATGATATACTTAGTAGTGACTTGATTAAATTAATTTTGGTAACTGATAACATCAGGTGGGCGGATTAGGCCGATTCATATTTTCTTTTTTATTACAGTTACTTACAAAGGTTTTCTTAACATTTTATCATTGAAAGGATTGTACAAATAATGATAATAAGTCACTGTCTTATTCGCATTTTGTTTTGTGTGTTTTTTTTTTACACGCGAAATTTATGTAACAAATTAGTTTCATTAGCATAGGTAACATAATAAATTTTTTGGTAGATAAATTATGTATATGTAGATTCGTTACAAGGAAGGTATAAATCATTTCAGCAGAATTTTTCTTTCATATAGAGGCAGTTTAAATCTAATACAATAAAATGAAAACAATTTTTCACAAACACAAATAGGTATACATTACATTACATTTATCCAATATTAAATAATTAAATATAGGTATTGTACAAATATTGCACGTATTGCGTAAACCCTAAAACGAAAGGTATGACAATGATCGACCTAAACTATATGAAGTCCTTTCGTTATCGAATCAACGTGTTCTTTGGCTTTCAGTCTTAGCGCTGCTATGGACGTGGACTGAGGATCAACTGATGTTGTGGGAGATGGTAAACTAGTTGTTGGAGAGGTATTCCTAGTCGACATACTATTGACTGTATCCATAACGCTGGCCACTACCGGCGGTGTCAGGTAGCTAGGGTAGCCGGTTTGAGGATGTGATAGAAATCCTGGCAGCGCCGATAATAATGGTGGAGTTAGCCAGGGATCCATGGGCAGCGGAAGGCCGGCCCCTGGTACTCGACTTAAGGAATTTACACCGTGTTGATATTCGCTTATACCGAGTCTGGCTGCTTCCATTTTCTCTTGACGGCGCCATTTGGCTCGACGATTTTGGAACCATACCTGAGGAAATAAGTTTCGAGTTAGGAAAGTGCTAATATTTGTATGATGTAATATAGGTTCAAGTAGCGCTATTGCTAAGATTAAAAATTTTGAAGGTATAAAAAAGACGCCCTGCTCGTATAGTAGATTTAGCGGAGTCCCTATATGAGTTCAATGCTATGATGGTGAGAGCTGATGGCGAAAAATCAGGGGCTTTTCAAGCTGAACTAGGGGTGTGTCAAGGATCCATGAGCATATAATTCGCGAGACTGTAGAACATTGGACTGATGGTATTTGCATTGGAGGAAGAAGAATTTATCATCTACAATATGCAGATGATACCACCTTGATAGCTTCGGATGAAGAGGAAATGACGGAGTTGGACAGCTTGGTGAAGATAGCTAGTGAAAAACTTGCACTTCGTATTTATGCTTCAAAAACTAAAGTCATGGTGGTGGATCGGGCCAAGGGTCTTCCAGTTTCTACAGCTCAGAGTGAATGTGAAAAGGTGAACGCTTTCGTATGTTTAGGCTCCATCATCGAAGCAGATGGAGGCTCTGTTTTCCTATATGCTGCGGAAACATGGACGTTGAAGGCAGTTGATAAAAGAAGAATATACACCTTTGAGGTGGAGGTCTGGCGAAAGATGCTGAGGATACCCTGGACAGCGTGACGAACCAAAATTTCAATCGTCAACAAAATACAGGAGCCAGTCAGGTTAAGTGTTTTTTGCGAGAGACGCATTCTAGAGTTTTTCGGATATGTGACCAGGAGAGCGGTCAGAAATCTTGAAAAAGATATTCTCTTTAGCAAGGCCCCTGGTAAAAGAAGTACTTCTCTCCGCCCCCTCCCCCAGAAAGTGAAAATCATTTGCTCAGCTCGATACTGACCAAAATCGATTAAATTTGAAAAATAGGCTTAGGTCGAATTCGATACACTGGAGTGGGGATCACTTCAGGTCAAAATTTAATTATGCCCAAGTTTGGGATGTGGTGCTGAGAGGCAGAAATCACAAAAATTGTCAACTTTTGAATCACTCGATAGATAATCAAGAGTTATGCAACAAATCCAAAAACAAGCCTCCTATATCACTAGATCAATTAGAAGCGAAGATATGATGGGTTTCCCCTTTCTGACCTTGAAAAAAGTATGTTCCTTTCCTATCTCCCTTCCAAATTCAGCCAGGATGTTGAAATTTGGCGTGTAAATTTAGTAAGAGTCATAAATGTGCTTTTTGAAGTCGACTTTTCAGACCCATAGCACTCGTTCACAGCCTAAAAAATGTAGTTTTTTCATAGGTTTTTCTTCTTTTTTGAGTTTGTCCTTCGTATAACTTCTCTTAAAATTGAACTAGGGGGTTGAAATTTGGTATACAGATTTAGTATAGGTCTTAGATGTACTTTTTGCTGGTTTCAGCGATTCATTCCCATATTTGCCTGGGCCCCTTTCACATACTAAGGCGATGCTTTATATTATTTTTTTATTTATCGAGTTTGTGCTTTCTATATCTCCCCTCCAAATTTGAAATCTTAGACCGTTCTTCACATTATAATTGGAATAATTCATCTATTTCGACTATTTTATACGAATAGAGCTGAAAAGGCAACCCATTGCCATGCTTTTTTTTTATTTACAAATTAAAAAATCGAAACACTACCTATAGGATGCATACTCGATTTACATACCAAATTTCAACATCCTTACCCGATTTCAGGATAAAATAGGCCCCGCAACAGACAAATTCGCAAAAAAAAAAAAAACGAAATCTGTTCAAAAATCCAAATTATGATACTGCAAAGAAATGTAAAGGAGCTAAAAAGTCAAAATTATTAACACTTACATCTAAAATCATTTCAAAAGTTGAATCAGCGTACCAAATTTCAGTCTGTTGGCCTAATCGGGTTGGCGAGAGGGGACAGGGAAAGAACCTACTTCATTCATGGTCAAAAAAGGGAAATATTTTTATTGAAAGAGGTTAGTAATATCAGTCAGGTTCAAAAATATTGATAAGAGACCTTTCTGAATTAGAGTAAAATTTTATGAAGTTATCCTTCCTAACATTTGCTAACAGAAAAGTGATTGAAAATATTTACCACACATCAATTCATTCTTAAAAGTAAAAATACATATGATAGCTTGAAAATCTAGGAAGAAAATTTTATTAAACCTTTTCTTATTTACAAAAGGTAGAAAAATTTTGTATATGTCTCTTTATTGGGTTCTTTAGAAAAATTAATCTGCTTAAAATACAACCATTATGCAGTTTCCAATGTCACATATTTTGAAACTACTACAAGAGGAGGATGGCTCACGAATTACATACTGAGCTGGGCCAAATTTTGCTTTTTTTTTTAATAAATCTGCATGCGGCATGGCTACAATAGTTGCGAAATGACCTCAAAAAGATGTGGTAAAAATTTCAGCCCCTTAACTCAATTATTTTCAAAAATTGAAAAAAAAATTGTTAAAAATGTTTTTTAAGGAAGGAAATTTTTTTTGAGAAACACTTCCTTGAAATCCATGTAGAATATCAATTTTACACGATTCAGCGCAATATTTCATTTTTAATCCCCCCCCCCATGGTCGATTTCTTAGATACCCTTAAAAAACGTAATTTTTTTATAAAAATGATGTTTTTTGAGGCTTCAGAAAAAACGACCATGGGAGGGGGTGATAAAAATGACATTGCTTTGAATCGTGTAAAATTTATGCCCTTTATCGATTTCAGGGAGGCTTTCCTCGAAAAATTTCTTTTTAGTTCTTCAAAAAATCATGAAAAATTGCTAAAAATTGCTTTTTTTGAAACCCCCTGAAAAATGGGGTAATGAAAAAATACCGTCGTGGTCATTTTGGGTTAAAATAAATACCTATAATAATTCCATTTTTGAAAAAAAATTTCTAAAAAAAATTCCAACTTTTGAGTGAGTTTTACAAGTTTAAACAATCGAGTTAGGGGGCTGAAATTATTACCACATCCTTTTCAGTTCATTTCTCAAGTATTGTGGCCCCCTCCCTCATGCATACAGATTCCCCCCCAAAAAAACAACGAAATTGGGCCTACCCTGTTAGGTACTTGTAATTTTGAAAATTATGAATTTTAATTTTAGAATTTTTTCAAGCATGAAATTCCGATGAGTCGACAAATGGTCTAAGATAAAATTTTGTTAAAAATTCAAAACCCCTAATTTTGAAAAAAAATATATATATATGTCCAAGAATAATATGCGGAACATGACTTGACGATTTATTTACAGTGCCTACGTAGAGACGATCGTTTCACATTATTTTTCAGCGTTAATAAAGTTGCCTATGTGATTCGCCGTAAATATCGATTTTTATGTTGATAAAATTGCCTATGAAAACCGCCTTGACGCGCTATTTTCGTTCGAAATTTTATCAGCTTTGTGTGTTTAATGTACCCCTGACGTACATTGTACGATATACGAGCATGTATAGGCGTACAATATTTCATAAGAGTCTAAACTCGACGACCAAATGATGGAACTTAATTAGCTACATTATTTACACAGCTAACGCAGAATAAACTTTATTTTCGAGAAAAGTGAATTTTGAAAATTCATATTAAAACTGAAAACGCTGCGAGTTATCCAAATAGTGCGGTTTTTAATCATCAATACGATCACATGGTATCGATGGATAACGCGGCGGTGAAAATGTATAGAAAGGAAAATTAACTAGAAATTAGAAGCGAAGTTTGACTGTGACAATTTGGTAAAATTAATTTAAACAAATAATAGCTGAAAGCATAATACGAGAGAATTATAATTACGCTGAAATAATTTATTACTAAACTCTGTAAATTAAGAACCGAAGTTTGAAAAACACGCTAAATACAAAGGAGAATTATAGGTATCTCATTTCAATTGAATTTTTTCACAGCGAAATGAAATTTGTAATTAAAAACTTGGAGTTGTAATTTTATTTATTTATTCATGTCGCTCAACAACGAAAATAATAATCTTCCTTTTAACTACGCGGTGGATAGAATTAAGTTATTTGTTTGAATAAATAATTTTTTTTTTTTTTTTTTTTTACTGTTATGTCGTGTATCGTGTAATTTGACATGATGAAAAAAAAAATAATAATAAAACAAAAAGTCAAAGTTTAATTACTTTCGTTGTAAAAATTACTTCGTGTGACAGCTTTTTAAAACATGTTGAAAATTTTGTCGTTAAAAAAAAAAATCAACTATCGAATAAGAGAAAATGTACTTTGATTGAGTCATTTACGAAAATCTTGCATCGAGCAGCGTGTACACGTAGTAAATGGAAACAATTAGCTCGTTAATTTATCAAGAAAAACTTTTCTGAAAGGTTTCCGAAACATTAAACGTTTAATCAATTTTCAATTTAAGTTTTAATATAGAGAAAGGTAAAATTAACCGAAAAAAAAAAACGCCCTAGTTAATTTACTCTTTAAAGGAGAAAATTAAATTTTAATTATTTTATCGATAATTTAAATAAAACGAACTTGAAACATTTTCTTTTACGGCGTAATTATTTAGGAATTTATAAGCCGGGAGTAGGTACTATTGAAAAAAAAAAAAAAAAAAAAAAAGGGGGGGAAAAAAAAAATTTGC
>FIZR01013684.1:0-29349 GCA_900060175.1 Ferrisia virgata | reverse complement strand
GCTTTGAGGTCATTTAGCAACCACAAAGCAATACTCATCAATTTTTCAAAATTTGCGAAAATTGATCCTCTCCAGTGTACGCTGTACAACTTTTGATCTTCTATTGATAGGTTTAAAATGAACGACTTTAAGCTCTTCAAAAACCCCTCCCCAAATTGGGACATGACTTAACTTTGATTCGAGGCACACCTAGGCGGGGAAAGGGGTGTGCTTAACACACCCCCCTCCTCTCTTCGTCACTTAAATGAACGAAAAGTATGAATTTCCCGAAAAAATTGGGCTATTTCCGCCCTGAACCCCTACACACACCTCTGAACGTTTGACCAAAAAATTAACCAATTTGAAATTATTTCACGCCTACCTTTATTCAATACGCGTTATTTATGCTTAAAAGCACTAGTGGTTCATGATTAAGCAGAATTTTCTCGCATTTTACAAAAAAAATTTTCCGTCACTTTCACGAAGATTACCTGAAAACAGAAAAAATAAAAACAAAAGTTATTACATCGTGGTCTGTACAAAGGTTTGAGAGACAAAAACTAGTTTAAAATTTAGTCCTTGTTCGAGGTTAAAAAAGTGAAAAACCCTCGTATCTCCCTTCCGAATCGACTTACGAGGCTGATTTTTATAGAAATGTTGTACAACTTTGGATCGTACATCGATTGGCTTAGAAAAGAACAGTAACCTTCCAAAAAACCTTAATTTTTCGACGCTGTAAACGGGTACAATGGGCCTGAAAAGTGGAAACTCCCAAAAGGCACATCTATGAGCCCTACGAAGTCTACCTACGTACCAAATTTCAACTTCCTGCTTTTTTTCAAGGCCAAAAAGAGGAAAACCCCCTCATATCTTCCCTCTTAATTGACCTAGGAAGCTGATTTTTGGATATGTTACACAGTATCAGATTTTCCATCGATTGGCTCAAAAATAAACCTTTTTTTTGCAATTTTAGCCCCTCAGCGCCTCCTCACACAAATTTGGGTATAAATCAATATTTTCATTGAAAATTCTGATTTTTTCGAATTTTCAAAACTGAAGATTCAATGAAAATAAGAAAAAAAAGTTCTGCTTGATTTTCGCAATATAATATAATTATATGAATTGAAAACTCGATGTTTTTTTTGGCAACCAATGGCAATCATATGGGGGAGGGGGTTTGACACCAACAAACGCACATTTAGGATCTATACTAAATCTATGCACAAAATTTCAACTTTCTAGTTCAATTGGGGGGGGGGAATCACGCGAGGATTAAACTCAAAAAATAAGATAAACCGACAAAAAATTACCTTTTCGGGGTCCTGAAAAGGTGCAATGAGGCTGTAAAGTGTAAACCCACAAAAAGCACATTTAGAACCCCTCCCTGCTAGTAGATTAACATTACAAATTTCAACTTCCTAACTCAATTTGATAGGAAGATAGGGGAGGAACAGCCCTTTTTCAACGTTAAAAAAGGAAACCTCCCTCATATCTCCCCTCTTAATAGACCTAGGAAGCTGATTTTTGGATATGTTACTTAACTTTAGATTGTCTATCAATTGGATCAAAAATAAACGCTTTTTGCGATTCTAGCCCCTCAACGCCCCCTCGCATAAATTTGGGTATGACTCAATTTTGACCCAAGCTCATCATCATTGCAGATTATCAAATTCGCCGCCAATGTAAGCCTATTCCCCAAATTCGATCAATGTTGGTCGGTATCGAGCTGAGAAAATGATTTTTAGTTTGGGGGGGGGGAATACATGATAAATGTCCAACATGGCATAAAATATGGTCATAATAGTGATAATAACCTTCCTTGTAGAGAATTTGATGTCCTTCAACTTTGTATGAACCTATTTTTACGTAGGACCCATAGGATCAAGTATATTTTGAAAAAACAAAGATTCAATTGCTCATTTTAATTTACATTTGCGGGAGCAAAACTCCACTCTGAAAGGGCGGATTCAAAATATTATCAAATTTTTAAATTCAGTGTAAAATTTTATATCATTTTGATAGGTCACATCGCTACTTTTGAAAGATAATCACAAGGTTAAAATTGGGGAGGGGGTTGAATAGGGTAGTGTTTGCAGCGATAACTTCTGATTGTGCCGGTATTTTTTGATCGGGTTTGCGGATTTTAGTTTAAAAGAACAATTCTGAACAACAGTCACCAGCCAAAAATTCCATTAAAACGACTCTCAACATTCGATTGCACGGGTTCCTCTTCACAATCGTGTTGAAGTTAAGTAGTTCCGAAGGAGTTTTCAAAATGTCACTTTTGAGGCCCTCCACACCGCCCTTATATGTTTATAAAATTACCTTTTTTATGTGTATGGACTACAGACTAAAAGCTTTGACCTGTCGTCAAAATTTCAACGCTTACTAATAAAATGCAAAAAAAATGTGGTAAACGGTAGCAGAGCGTGGTTTTAATTTTATGTTTAACGAAAAACACCACTAATTAACACTAAAAACATTTCATTCGTTTTTTTGTTTTTTTTTTTTCAAATAAGAAAATTTCTGTACTTTTATTCCATGTCAAAATCATTCAAACAACTCTCGATCCAACTAACTTTTAATAATGTTGGATCAAAGACCTCTACATCCCAGCAGCTTATTTACAAATTGCATCCAAGTACAGTACCCAAATTATCCAGAGCAAAAGAAACTCCTCTTCATTTTCATTTCAACTTTACAAACAAAAGACAAAAACCTCAACCGACCGAACATTTGCAAAAGCGTACCAAAACGTATAAAAAGATGCGCACGTTGATACGGGTGAGAAAAGTTTTCCAAAACTGTCCACGCTTTGTGAATTCGCAATATGATTGTTCAATTAAAACATTTCACGCTTGGCGTGCCGGTACATCGCATCGTTTCGGAACCCGTACAGATTAATAGAGTGGTGCAGGGGCAAGGGGCAGGGGAGGTGTAACTGGCATGCTTATGTACGAGAGAGGATCAAGAAGTGAGCTGAAATCCCAAGCCAGTATGTTGCGATAAAGGTCCTACATCCTAAGTTTATACTACATGTATAAGTTGAGTTGATGTAGCTTAAAAACGATATCTATATAGCGAGGCGATTGCACCTCGAAACGAGAACGGTGGCATACGAAATGGTCGGCTTTTGCTGCTGGATAATATTTATCGTTAATATTGCGTACTTTTATAGTATGACCTAGTTTAGATTAACCAGTCTAGTTATATAATATAATGTTTATTACGAATGTATCTTTTTCTTAACGCGTTTACGCGAATTAATTCAATGTCTGCGACGTTTAATGTTTCGCTAATCTAATAAAATTCACGATAAGGTACACAACTCGAGGACAACCGTACAAGTAGTACCGTTTACTCTTGTTTAGGCAATAAAATTTTATATTCTGTGGGAAAATATGATTTTTTAAGTAAATTTCGTAGTTAATAGTTGAACTATAAATCGCTAGTATACATTTCCTATATACCATATACGTACTATACTTAGTTAGTAGGTATATCTCTAAGTACCTACTACCTACTACGTATACGTATACGTACAACCTAAGTACGCTATATCTAATAAGTATCCGTGTAAGATTTTTTTTTTCCTTTTAAAATCACGTTTATGTTGCCTACGAACAGCTTTTTATTGGGTCGACTCGTAAAATGTATGTTTTTAACACAATTTTGCACCGTACACGTACCAGCGCCATGTTTATGAAAAAAAAAAAAAAAAAGAGACGTAGAAAAGAAATTATGAGCACAATAGAATCAACTTTCACCTTGATCCTGCATTTATAACGGAATAACAAATAGTCCAGTTAAATTAGCATTAAATAACGGGAAAATTAATGGCCAAAAATTTGTTTAACAGGATTGTTGTGCATCGCTTCCAATATCCCCATTTCTGCCCCAAAAACAGGTTTTTTAACTACGACTTTGCCTAACTTAGCTCCTGAATGCGATAGAGAAAAAATGTTGGATCAAAAAATATAGCTGACAAAATTTCCAATAAATAAGGTTATTACATATTTTTTTCGAAAATCGATTGAAACCCTCTAAAATCAGTTTGAAAAGTACGTGTTGGGCGCTAACGTGATGTTCCGCGTAGTGTTTCTGTCGTGTGGCGAGAGCCAGCGGCCAACGTTCGTAGACACGCGGGCTCAATTCTCTTTCAACATACCCTACAACAGTGGATGTGTAAAATTTCGATTTTTTTGGAAATGTGCAAACGATGGGGTCACAGTAGTTGCAAAATCACTTCAAAATTATGTGATAAAAATTTCAGCTTTCTAACTAAATTTTTTCAATTTGCAAGACTGATTCAAAGTTCAAAAATTTTCAAAAAATCGAAAAAATTATTAAATTTTTTTTTTTTTAATGGAAATACCATTACTCCTCTTTATAAGAATTTTTTTCACATTTAGCGTTTTTCCAAGATTTTCTAAAAAATCATGACGGAAATGCTTTTGAGAAAAACCTCACTGAAATAAATGTAGAGCATCAATTTTAGATGGTTGAATGCATTATTTTATTTTTACCAAGCATAGTCGATTAGGCATTGAATCAGAAGAGAATATTAATTATCCAGAGTCAGGTAGTTGTGAAAACTACGATGAGAATAAATCTATTTTATGAAATTAAAGCAATTTTAAAATACTACATGCGTATTGTGTCTTTATTCAAACAGTAATTCCTTTAACAGGAGGTAGCATAGCATTTAGTCCATGTAATTTGTTTAAGTAAGCTGAAGGAGAATTGAGCCCGTGTGTTCACGAACGGTTGCCACTGGCTCTCGCCACACGACAGAAATGTTACGCGGAACATCACGTTAGCGCCCTAACGCGTCCTTTTCAAATTGATTTTAAAGTGTTGCACTCGATTTTTGAAAAAAATATGTAATGATCTTTTTTATTGGAAATTTGACCAGCTACATTTTATGATCTGACTTTTTTCTTCTATCGCGTTTAGGAACAAAGTTAGACATAGTCATTGGTAAAAAATCTGTTTTTAATGCAGAAATGAGCATACTGGGAACGAAGCACTAGTCAAACTTTGGACAATTTAGGATATATTATTTAGGAAGCGATGTACTACAATCCTGTGCAGCAAAAGAATTTCAGTCATCAATTTTCCCGTTATTTCGTCACTTTTTGTGCTAATTTGACTGCACTAAAACGAGATGAGGTTTTTTTTTAAGAGAGAAATAAAAAAAAAGGCACAAATGGGGGTAAATATTTGTTCGATTATAATATCCTAGGCGACAAGGCGAGTATTTTGCACGGGTACTTAATTTTTATTGGCGTTTTTGCATGCAAATTGATTTTATTCGCGTCGCTAACGAAATTCTCGGAAAGAAGGCATACGAATCGCGAAGTAAAAGTCGTGTACTGTAAATTCTACGTGGTGTATTTGTATTCATATCGCTGGCTGGCTGGTTGTACGTAGATGTTATACTAGTAATGGTAATTACCAGCGAGCAGTTAAATTCGCTCGGTTAAATGCGAATAGCGATGTTTGTAAATATTTCTACGTTTTGTGTGCAGCGCACACAGCATCTTACGATGGTATACGTATTATTACGAGTACGTAGTTCTGAAAACGTATACGAGAAACGTGTAAAAATCGTTCTTTTCTCCCCAATATATACCTATTTCGTAAATATTCAGGTGCTTGTATAGGTATATCTCTACCTGTAATATAGCCTATGCTAAATAAGAGTACACTTGACTTGTCTACGAAGATTAAAAATCACGTATAGACTCTGTAACTAACTACTACCTGCCGCCTTTGTTAATCTGGCAGACATCCACCCACCTACCTCCAGCGTATACTTGTTATAAATGGAATTCTTTTATCATTTGCCGGCCCAAGAAACCAGCCAACATGTGATTTTTTTCGACCTTCCCTCCAATAAGCGATAAAACTTTCTTTTGTTTATGTTTCTCGTTAAGGTAAGTGCGACTGGTTATACATAGGCTTTGTTTCGCGGACTGTGGACATTTTTTTTTTTTTGTATTTTTTTTACCCCTCTTTACCTTACTCGTATATAAACTTGGATTTCTGGTAATCGGATAGTGTGTCCTGGCTTTATATATGCCATAGAAAGTATATTATTTTTTTTTTTTTTAAATGTTGGGCTCTGTGTGAAATATAAGGTCGAAAGTGTTAATATATGCATGCTCGGGTAGTGATAAAGCTCTTGGGGAACTTTTTCAAAATTCCCACATTACTTATCATTGAATGCTGCACTAGGTACCTTTTATCGTGTTTAGATAGACGTACACGCGCATAAACACGAGATATCTTTCTCTCTCTCTTTCTTTTGGTCCGGCTGTGGAATTTCATTGTTATGTCCCGTTCCAAAAAACCAGTTTGTTTTGGGTAGCCGCCGAACGGATGCTAATGAGATGAACGTTGCGAATGACGGATATCTTCTGCTCGGCGCGTATAGTATATTTTATATACACTTTTTGTCTGTGTGCGATTAGGAAAAAAAAATCGAGTCTACGCGAACAGGTTTACCCATTCAATAGATGTACATATTGAAAACTTTTGTTAGCGTTTGAAAAGTTGCTCGTCGGTTTCGCAAAAGCGTATACATCTACATACTACATACGTACGTACGTATTTATATGCATGTATATCGGATTACGCAATCGTCGTGGAAAACATAGTCCGATAATATGTTGCGGTTAACCAAAGGTAAATATCAAAGGTCATAGGTCTTCGGTACCGTACAGGGATATGGAATTAGATACAAATCTAAGTTCAATATTGCAACCATTATTGAGTTGTGATGGTGTACTTTTGTACTACATGTTTCGAATGCATATAAAAGGTATCCTAATTTGAGAAAAGAGGATTTTCAACGTTTGGGCATTTCAGAACTTTGTCATGTTCTTGATCTTGATTCTAGATGAAAGGTTTGATATTATGGTAGATATTTTAGAATATTGACTTTGTAACGTGAGTGGAAATAAATGTTATCATGAAATATTGGAAGGTATCAGAGGGACTGGGGAGCCGTAGGTTTATAAAAAGTATGCCTTGATTCAATATCAACCATGATTTTAAAGTGATTTTTGTTTTAAATTTCAAGTTCTAAAATTAACAAACGCACAATAAAATTGGTTAGTTGTAAGCATTGGGGCCTCATATAAAAAAATTTTGTTGCACTTCAACATCAATTTTAATGAATAGGTAAATGTAATACAAAGTTTTTCTATTGATATTCGAAGTTTTCCATGGTAAAAGCTCAAATTTTACAAATTTGAAAAAAGGAAAAGTGACCAAATTTTATTTTTCATATATTGCTTTCACTAAATATCAATTTAGATTCAGCTGAAATTTCGAAAAAAATGAAACCTTTGGTATTTTTTTAGCCTGATTTTTTTTATAATATTGTCGAAGAAAACCAGACTAATACGGTCCATCAACTTATGCTAGATAAGGGGAGGAGGGAATCAATAAAATCTGTTTTGAGGTTCTAAAAGACTATTAAGACCATTTTTGACCATGTCAAACATTTATTTTAATTTTTTATTTTTTCCCCCAAAACTAAAAATCATTTACTCAGCTCGATACCGACCAAAATCGATGAAATTTGAGAAATATGTTTAGATTGGTGACAGATTTGATATTCTGGAGTGAGGTTGACCTCGGGTCAAAATTCAGCTATGCCCAAATTGTGGGGTGGAAGTGGGGGGGCCGAAGGGCCAAAATCGCAAAAATTGTTTATTTTTAAACCAGTAGATAGATAATCTGAAGTTGTATAACATATTCAAAAATCAGCCTCTCAGATTAATTAGGAGGGGAGACATGAGGGATCTTTCCCTTTTTGACCATGAAAAAGGACTGTTCCTCCCCTATCTTCTCTCTAAATTCAGCTAGGAAGTTAAAATTCGGTGTGTAGGTAGACTTTGTAGGGGCCATAGATGTGCCTTTCGGGACTTTTGACTTTACAGTCCCTTTACAGCCTTGAAAAATTAGTGGTTTTTTCGTAGGTTTTTCGTATTTTTGAGTTTGTTCCCCACATAACTCCCCCCTCCCAAATTGATCCAGGAAGCTGAAATTTGATATCTAGATTTAGCATAGGTCCTGAATGTGTCTTGGGGGGGGGGTCTTGACTTTTCAGTCACATTTCACTCATTCATAGCCCCGTAAATGTAGTTTTTTGGTCAGTTTTTCTTCTTTCGAGCAGCTTTGACGAAGCAAGGATGCGAAGTGTAATTTATTTCTTGTGCATGAATCCGGCATGTAGATTGAAAAATGTGAAAAAAATAAAGATTACCAAACAGAATCAGAATCGAGAATTGTAAAAAAAAAATTGGAATATGGACAATTGGGCATTTTATGAAACTTTTTTATGCTAAAGCTGTGTATAGATTTTTTAGAGAAATTTTTATACCAAAAACCACCTACTATAGCGGATGTCACGAGATATGTGACGATGTGGAAGACGATCCAAGAAAGAACAATGAGACCACCTGTTCAAGTGTTCAGTAAAAACATTGCAAGCTGAAGAAATACATATTAACCATCTCTTTCATGAAAGCAGTTTGAAACACCCCATCCCCTCGCCCATAATACCCTAAAAGAATGTTTAATAGCGCGTTTCAATAAACGTTTGTTTTTTGTAAAGTTGGAAAAAAGTTGCAAAATTACATCAAATGAACAAGGTAAAAATTTGAAGGTTCTGATTCGGTCCGTGACTACACCCTCCCACCCCTGCAATAGATTTAAAATTCCAAAATTTAATCAGAGATGAAAAAGTTTTGTATTTTCAAGTTTATTATTTTTTAAAAAAACTAACTTTTTTTCACATTTTTAAACATGATTTTTTGCCCACCGAAAAGAAAAAGAAATTGTGAACACTTTTTTAGTAATTATTCGAGGAAGGTCAAGGGTGATTTTTGCAAATTTGGGTAAACTGACAGCAGGTAGTGCTTAATATTTCCCAAATAATCTCAAACTAGCGCGGTAAAAATTTTACCTTTCAGAGTTCAAATTTACCCCTCCGAAAAAAAATACTTAAAATTCTCAAAAATTGTGAAAAAAAAATGATTTTAAAAAAATTTATTAAAAATGGGTTCATAGTGTTATTTTTACGTAAAATGACCAGCAATGATAAAAACGTTATTTTGCACACTTTTTGTAATATTTTAAAGAAATTTGAGAAAAATTTAATTTTGGAAAAATTTTAATTGGTCTATCGATTTTTCTTCTCTTTTACTTTTTCAAGTGGTTCTTAAATGCCTTCCTTTTATGGAAAGTACGTTGGCGTCGTTTCCTTTGATTTCTTATTGTTTTAAAAAACATCAGTAAAAGTAAAAAAAAAGTTTATAATGACTTTAATGTATTAAGAGGGCTCCACTAAATCTACTTATTTCAATTGAAATTTTATCGAAATCGCATTTTAGGTAAAAATAGCAATAGTAAATCAATATTAAACCCATTTTTAATGAAAATTTTTGAAAACAGTTTATTTTGCAATTTTTGAGAATTTTTGGTATTTTTTTAGCTTTGAGATTTTGCTGGGAAGTGTAAATTTGAACATTGGGGGCTAAAATGTTGACCACGCTACGGTACTTTGAGGTCTTTTGACAACTATTAAGCACTAGCCCCTGTAAATTTTCCAAAATTTGCAAAAATCGATCCACCCTACTATAGACTTTAAATTGTCACCACATTCGTTTTTTTTTCATCAAACCCCCGCCCCTCAATCTCAATACTTATTTCTTTTCAGTTCGATAATTTACTTCGTAACACATACGTCATATTTATTTTTAATAATTTTCGTCATTTTGAAATACTTTGCGATCACAATTAGTCCTACCAAATGTAAGCAATCGAACTTCGATTGTTATCGCATACCTTTCTTTGAACCGCACCAAAAAAATAAAAAATAAAAAAACAAGTACAATCGGACTATAAAGCGTGATTGGTTTATGAAAAAAAAATATATATATATATATCTCATTCAAAAAAGCAATTATAGGTAGCCATAATTACAAAAATTTACTTCCTCTAATAAAGGCAGTGATCCAAATCCTAGTAAACAAGCCGCTTAGGCTATAGTGGAAAATTAATACTCTCTCGTCTCCATACACCATCCATTGAAAATGTTTTCTTTGAATAGGTACGACTAGATAATAAAAAAATTTATGAATGCACAATTGTACGTGTTATTATTATTGTCTTCCAAGAAGAGAGATAACAAGGCGTACATTTGTTTATCAATATCTTCAGCCAAGAATGGTGGAAAAAAAAGTACAACAGTAAAGGTTTTTGAAATTGATACTTCTTTTTTTTTTTTTTTTTTCGTTGCACGTATATAGGAAGTTGTAAAATACGTAGTAATATTTTCGGATGTATTACGACTGTGTGCTATGTGATGCGCCATGTATATGGATTTCTTTCAGCTGTATCACGTTGTATAAAGTGAGATCGGTCTATCTCTATACGTGCTACCTTTTGAGAATTGATGGCTGGAAATTTCAAACTTTTGTGAATACGTATAGCAGCACCTACCCTATACCTATCTAAATAGCTTAGGCCGGAAACGTAAGAAAGAAAGGAAAACTGTTGTAGAAAACGAACAAGATAGTACATAGGGCGTTGAAAAAGTTATCAACGTTAGTCATACTTACTCAGAAAAATCCAAAGAGAGAACAAGTGTCTGGGGTATTTTTTTTTTTCATGTGCAGTAAGCCTGTCAGCGGGAACTGTGGCCTTTTACAAATTAATGATTATTTAATCGCTTCACCCTTATCTACGAGTAGGTATAGAAATACTCGACGCACAATTGGCACAATACCTACGTAAAAAGGTCTATATGTACCGAAGTGGTAAGATCTTTCAACTATACATGATGGTCAAAATTTTTTTCACAAGATTCCAGTACCCCCCCCCACCCACCCCCCACCCACGCTTAAACAACATATCCCAAATCGGTCAAAATTAGACTGGTGCTTCTTTCCTAATATCCCCATTTTTGCACCGAAATAAGATTTTTTACTAATAACTTTGCTTAACTTTGTTCCTAAACGCGATAGAAGAAAAAAGTCGAATTAAAAAATGTAGCTGGTCCAATTTCCAATAAAAAAGACTATTACATATTTTTTTCAAAAATCGATTGCAACACTTTAAAATCAGTTTGAAAAGGACGCGTTATACGCTAACGTGATGTTCCGCGTAACATTTCTGTTGTGTCGCGAGAGCCAGTGGCAAACGTTCGTTAACACACGGGCTCAATTCTCCTTCAGCATACTTAAACAAATTACATGGACTAAATACTATGCTACCTCCTGTTAAAGGAAAATTGCTTTAATTTCATAAAATAAATTTATTCTCCACGTAGTTTTCACAACTACCTGACTCTGGATAGTTGATATTCTCTTCTGATTCAATACCAAATCGACTATGCTTGGATTGGTGCCCTATATTCATTTCAGGAAGGTTTCTCTCAAAAACATTTCCGTCATAGTTTTTCAGAAAATCTTGGAAAAGCGCGAAATGTGACATTTAAAAAAAAATCGAAGTGGGTATAGAAATATTTGGCGTACAATTGACATATTACCTACGTAAAAAGGTCCATATGTACCGATGTAATTTTTCACCATGCATCATTTTTGGTACCTAGTCTACCTACCATTATAGTCCAGTCAAATTAGCATAAAAAAAGACGAAAAATAATGGAAAAATTGATGACCAAATTTTTTTCAAGGGATTGCAGTACCCCCCGCCCCCCGGAAATCAGTCTGTTACTTCGTCCCTAGTCTCCCAATTTCTGCACCAAAAACAGTTTTCTTTACCTCTAACTTTGTCTAACTTTGTTCCTAAACGCGATAGAAGAAAAAAGTCGGATAAAAAAATGTAGCTGGTCAAATTTCCAATAAAAAAGATCATTACATATTTTTTCATAAATCGATTGCAGCACTTTTAAATCAGTTTGAAAAGGACGCGTTAGGGCGCTAAGGTGATGTTCCGCGTAACATTTCTGTCGTGTCGCGAGAGCCAATGGCCAACGTTCGTTAATACACGGGCTCAATTCTCCTTCAGCTTACTCAAACAAATTACCTGGACTAAATGCTATGCTACCTCCTGTTAAAGGAATTACTGTTTGAATAAAGGCACAATATGCATGTAGTATTGTAAAATTGCTTTAATTTCATAAAACAGATTTATTTTGATACTCTCTTCTGATTCTACACCAAATCGACTATGGTAGATAAAATTGAAATAATGCATTCAACCATCTAAAATTGATGCCCTACATTTATTTCAGGGAGGTTTTTCTCAAAAACATTTCCGTCATAGTTTTTCAGAAAATCTTGGAAAAACGCGAAATGTGACATTTAAAAAAAAAATCCCTAAAAAAGGGAGTAATGGTGAAAACTTGCTACCACACGATTATTCTGAGTTTAAATATGTGTATTACTTCCATTTTTTAAGATAATTTTTTTTCGATTTTTTGAACTTTGAATCAGTTTTGCAAATTGAAAAAACTAAGTTAGAAACCTGCACCTTTTACCACATCATTTTGAAGTAATTTTGCAACAAGTGTGACCCACCCTTTTGTACATTTCCAAAAAAAGTGAAATTTCACCTATCTCATTTTTAGGAATGCTGAAAGAGAATTGAGCCCGTGTGTTTACGAATGTTGGCCGCTGGCTCTCGCCACACGATAGACATGTTACGCGGAACATCACGTTAGCGCTCTAACGCGTCCTTTTCAAACTGATTTTAAAGTGCTGCAATCGATTTTTGAAAAAAATATGTAATGATCTTTTTTATTGGAAATCTGACCAGCTACATTTTTTAATCCGACTTTTTTTCTCTATCGCGTTTAGGAACAAAGTTAGACATAGTCATTGGTAAAAAAAATCAGTTTTAGCGACAGAAATGGGAATATTGGGAACGGAGCAATAGTCCAGATTTTGGCCGATTTTGGATATGTTGTTTAGAGGAGGCGAAATACTACAATCTTGGGAAAAAAATTTTCTATATCAATTTTTCCGTTATTTAATGCTAATTTAACTGGACTATTATCGATTTCACTTGGCAAATTTTCCTCAATTATGTTGGTAAATATTTAACAATTCGATGCTTCCGGTTATTTCTCTCCCCTTGAATATTTTATTGAAATTCATTCGTCGGGTTAATTAACTCTCAACGCTGATGATGGCGAAACATTTTCGAAACAATAAGCACAGTAATTTGTGCAAGCGACGCAAAAAAAAAAAGAAGAAGAAGAAACCGCAACGTGATCCTTTAAAATTTCTTAACACTGGTTCAAAGAGCTAGCGAACGATGGATGGACGGAGAAAGGAAAAGAGAAAAAAACTTCGGACGCGCCACATCAAATAAAAAAATCCAGTCGAATTAAATGCGAAGCACGCCCGCGTAGCACCGCTTCTATAAATACTTTTAAATTATATTGTCTGCGCGAGGGAGGTTGTACAGCTTCGAGGAAGGAATTATTTAAATAAGATGGTTTCACATTTCATTCATATTACTATGGCATGGCATGGCATGGCGGCGCGGCGCAGTGCACAGCGAACCACCAACTACATGGTTAAGGGTGTGAGCGCGAATGTAGCAGAGAAAAATAAAAGGCCCTTTTCTAACCTATGGTCTACACTCACTGTACAGTGAGCAGTGTGTACATTTATGCGTAGTCATCATTATCACGTTTACACGACCGACCGCCTTCGTTCATCTATTGTAATAACCAGAAACGGCAACATGTTACTTTGTACATATTATGCTTTGTTATTATTATTATTATTATTGTCCTCGTTGATGTTGGTGTTGTTTTGTAAATGCTTCTCACACATACGCAGGCCTAATATGATAGATATACATGTACTCTTCCATCTATGCCCTAAAACATACGTGTATGTAGGTCTAGGTATATATGTGTACGTCTACAACGAATAGATTATATATTAAGTATTTTCCAAAGGTAGAATCACAATTTCGTGGTCGCTTTCGGACCTGTTCGAGTTTCAATTATCGTTATACTATTTGATTAATAATACGCGCGATGAAGGTTAGCTTATTTATCGCCAAACCGAATCAATGGCCGGACCGGACATTCCAACCGTGTGAAATGATTTGTGTTAACTGATGCAAATTTTTTCCTTCATTCTTCCAGCACCACTCGTGCTATGCTAAGGCGAACATTACCTTATCGCTGATGGTGATAGCGAAGACCTTGGGAGGTGTTTCGATGTTCGTCGAATTCAATTTCGACTTCGCGGTTCAACTGTGTAAAATTTATTCGAATGAAATTTTACTACGTAAGGGGTTCTCTAAGGTGGTCCAGTAGGTTTGGTTGGACTATTGTGGTATATTGTTTGGAAAAAAAAACGCATTGGGGAGGGATAAAATATACGAGTTCAGCAACCTGTCTGAAAATTTGCCACTATCGAGATTTTAAGATTTGATGCATCGGTGTTCGCCGTCGAATGTCTTTAGGGTCGAATTTTAGATCGTGGATATGCAATATTAAAATCAAAATTTAATAATTTACAGAATAAATTTGGAAAATTATTAGAGTGTGGTTTCCACTCGGTATTCAACATTTGATGCTAAGTCAATCCATCCAGTTTATAAAACCGATTTACTGGTATTAATGAATGTTTTTCAAATTACCAAATTTTTATCTTTGTTCCTTGAGAAAGTTTTGCCAATACTCAATTTTAACGCTAAATTTCCTTCTTTAAAAATAAAGTTTTTATTTCTCAAAACAATGTTGCCAATACACTAAATTTTAACGTTGAATTTCCCTTTTCTTTGAATTTATTGGGAAATTTGACGGAAAACCATTGCAGTTGGTAACACTGAAAAACGCGTTTTACAAAACATGATGATCATAGGCCCTAAAATATATTCATGCCAATATGAAAAAAATCGTTAAAAATTGAGTAAAAAATTGGCCAAAATGGGTAAAAAGTGCAGAAAATTAATCAAAAATCACGAGAGATTTGATTTGACCTAAATTATGGGGGAAAAATCGTTAAAAATCATCGAAAATTAGGTAAAATTTGACAAAAAATGGTAAAAAGTGCAGAAAATTGATCGAAAATTACGGGAAAATGTTACAAAATGAATGAAAATTGAATTAAATTACTCAACTCTTAATTATTTCTAACAATTTTTTATCATATTTTAGGTCAATTTTAATCCATTTTTCAACATTTTTGATCAGTCTTTGGCTAGTTTTACTCATTTTTATAAAAATTTTTACCCATTTTTCAAAAAATGTAGTAAAACGTGCAGAAAATTGACCACGTATCAAGAAAAAATGTTGAAAAATGACTGTAAATTTAACTAAATCGTGAATAAAATCGTCGAAAATCATCGAAAATTATGAAAAATTGGACAAAAATGGTGAAAATTGGCGTAAAATATGAAAAAATGGTTTGATAATCTTGAAAAAATTGGCTTAAAATTCGATAAAAATAGGTAAAAATAGAAACAAACTGATTAAAAAATTTTGAAAAAATGTTGAAAAATGAGTGAAAATAGACGCATAAGTGTAAAAAAAAAAAAATGTTAAGAATGTTCAAAAGTTGAATAAAGATTTAAGAAAAATAGGTAAAAAGTGCAGGAAATTGGCCAAAAATCACCAAAAAATGAGTAAAAAATGTTGAAAATGATTGATTTTTAACAATTTTCTGAACTTTCCACCAACTTTTTGCAGACTTTTACTTAATTTTTGTTGACTTTCAACGATTTTTTTTTTTCATTTTTCAGATCAATTTTCGGCCAATTTTTCAACATTTTTTTCGTGATTTATGATGATTTTTGAATTTTTTTAAATATTTTACGTCAATTTTCAGCCTTTTTCACATTTTTTTGTGATTTTTGATCAAGTTTTTGGCTCCTTTTGCTCAATTTTTCAAGATTTTCTACGATTTTTTTCCATATTTTTGGTCAACTTTCACCTATTTAACAACATTTTTTCCTAATTTTTAATTAAATATTTTCACCCATTTTCGTTAAATTTTTCCCAATTTTTGTATAATTTTCAACGATTTAGATTATATTTTGAGTCAATTTTTACCCATCTTTCTACATTTTTCTTGATTTTTGATTAGTTTTATTCATTTTTTTATCTAATTTTCGATCATTTCTAACAATTTTTTCATATTTTTGGCAAATTTTCACCTATTTTTCTATATTTTTAAAATAATTTCTGATCAATTATCTGTACTTTTTACCCATTTCAGTGAATTTATTTCCAAATTTTTGATAATTTTTAATATTTTTTATCTTTTTTGATCAATTTTTACTCATTTTTGTGAAACTTTTCCCAGTTTATGGTGATTTTCAATTTGCTAAAATGTCTCACGCTTCTCGGGAATATTCCAATATACCTCCCTTCCCTCAATAGATGTACTAATATTAAGAAAAATGGTTCAATCAATTTGATGCGAGGAGTTTTTTTTAGGGGGGAGGGGAGAGAGGATGTGACTAGTATCACTTTTAATTTTATAAATGTAATGAAAAGTTAAGTGGTTTTTATCTATCAAAATCTATTTAATACTCTTACTAATGAAATTCTGTAGGTACCTGAATTGTAAATCAAAGCATGGGAGAGAGATACTTCGAATCCAAAATTTTTGTAATTTACTTTCAAGAAGCTTAAAAATTTCATACCACCGGATTCATAGTAAAATGGAATTCAGACATTCATGGCCCAGCTAAAAAACGTAGCTAGAACGATCGCAACACACCGTGGTTGGTTATTTCAGCTATTTTCCCATAATGAATTATTTATTTATAATAATGATAAGGAGATATATGCTACCCAATGGTTTTTTATTTATCATTAGCACAGATAAAACTTCTACACGATATTAAAAAGCTAAACCATTACAATTTTGCGTCATTGACTTGTACTCAACAGTTTCGATAACAATTTTAGTATTTGGCCAAAACCAAAAACATCCCCTTAGCCTTCGCTTAGCTATGTAAGTTTCACTTTTATATTTTACACCGCTTTATAAAATGTGCAACTAAATCCGTACACTATAGATAGATTTTAATCATGTTTCAGTCACGATGAAAGTGTAATAAGGTACATGGTATACATACGTACGTACGCTTAATCCTTTACGTGTGTAATACCGGAAAAAGAGTAAATTTCTCCATCTATTAATGAACGTAGACACTCTAATAAAACAACTTTTTCCCCCAAGTTGTTGTACAAATATCGGATATTTAACGCGCCCTAAGGCTCACTTCCATCGTCATCCGAGCTCATTACAAATTTAATTTCAGTTTTCTGCAAACATGGCAATAGCTACCGCTGCCACCATTCCCGATAGCCTAAGTTTTCTACCCTTGGGATTGCGACTAACCAACGATTGAGCATAATATTTTTTTGTAGAAATCCTCGTCCAGCCCTTACGAGCTTTTTTTTTTTTTTTCGTTTTTAATCAACGTGCTCGCGATTTACAATAAGCTACAAGTATGTTCGGCTTTGGCAAGTGACGTTTTTTTTTTTTTTTTTTGTAATTTGATTAAACAGATACCGAACTAGGTTATATGCTGGGATGGATTAGCTAGCTAGGGTTCCGGAACTGGAAAGAGTAGATACTTAGCAGAACCGGAATTAAGTGGACAAAAATTAACTGGTTTTTAAGTATACGTACCTATAATGCGTATAGCTGAGGACATGGTCGGTTCTCCATTAATATTTAAATTCTCTTGGGAAGTTTTTTCGTTTTTTTTTTTTTTTTTTCATTTGGCTGGTCATACCAGGGTAGCAATTGGCCGAAGACAATAAAGTAATATACATATAGGTGTGAGGTAGCTGACTGTAGTGTAGGTTAGGTATACAAGTACATATTTAGAGTCAAGCACGCAATCTTAATTACCTATTTAATTTTACAATTCCGGCGCAATCTTTTGAGAAATTAGTCCTCTGAGGCGAACACGTCCATTATTGGAAGTTTTTACATGGAATGTCATTCGAAATATATGGTAACGCTAATAACACCGCTGGTGATCTATTATAACTTGATATTGGCTATAACCTTGACTTCCTGAGATATTCGATGACCGCGTGTGAAATTATATTGCACACACACACAGGTATACATGGTTTACATACGAATTTATAAATGCATTTTAGAATTTTTTTTTTTCATCAACGCCCTTGTGCAGAGCGTTTTACAAGTGATCGGATTTTATCTTATCAGCGTATGTACCTACGATTGCTATTTGGTATCACTTATTTGCAACGACTGACGATGTGGTCTTCTTGTTATTATCAAAATTTTAATTTTTTTCCACGTCGTCGAAGCTTTGTTTTGTTCCACGCTTCGATAGATTTTTAGAATTTGATATTAAAAAAAAAAAAAAAGGAAAACTTTGGATTGAAAGTATCAACACAGAACATACCTGTAATAACTAAATCGTTGATAGATATTGACATTTTCCGCCTTATTCGACATTCCATTATAAACCATAAATACCAAACTATCAAAGGTAATACTTTTATTTGGATTGTTGCGGTAAATACCATGAAAATGCCTGTGTAGGCACACTAGGTAGTTTACAGCTTGTTTTTGCTTAAAGCTATTTCAAAGCGGATCTGCGGTTTTTGGAGGCGGATTCTTCCGTATTATAATATTCGTAGAATGAAACTCGAAGAGACTCGAATGGTAAAGTTCTTTCATCGTTTCAATTTACAAACTTACAATCGCAATTTGTGGTTGGTAAGTTAATAATTGCACCTTTTAACGTATCGATTTTGATGATTCTGCGACGTATTTTGACCTTAATCTTTAGGTAATTAAGAAATATGAATGAAGGAAAAATTTGGCACGTGTGATTTCGTCGATTAGCTAGAAATAAATTTCGAACGTAATTACGAGTGTTTTGGGATCTAATTTAAATTCTTCTTCTTAATTTTCATGACTCGACTATTAGGTAAGATTATGAAAATGATATACGGAGGCGAAACAAAAAATTGTATCGTAAAATTTGACTTCATCCTGATTAAGAGGTCAGTTGTGATGAGCTGAAAAAATAATCAGTCTACGTAACAATCAAATTTCACTTTTTCTTTAGATTTCCGACTTTCGAGTATGCTAGTTTAGTGGACAAATGTACAAGAGGAAAGGTGAAATGTTTTTCATCAAATTATCAGGTTTTTTTTCTGTTTATAACTCTTCAAAAGCCTACAAAAGACTTCTCAAAATTTCAAAAGCCTTCAGAACTCTTCAAAAGCCTCCAAAAACCTTTATAATTGCTCGAGAGTTTTCAAAATCTTCAGAAATCCTTCGATAGCTTTCGAAAGCCTTCTAACGACTTCTAAGCACTTCTAAACACATCTCAAGACTTGGAAAGTCTTCAAAATCCTTCAAAGCGTTTCATTCAACAAAATTATTACAAAATTTCAAACAGTTTAATCGCATTGAATCTTGCCTTTAAACATTTTCTGTACTCAAGATCTTTTTGTTTTTTACCTAAATAAATTTTGAATTCTGATTCTAATAATTTTTATTCATTAACGAACGGTTATTCGAAGTTATAATTAATTTCAAAAAAGCATTCAGTCGATTTCAACATTGCGAATAAAAGTAGTATAATAATGGAGGAGAAGTATACAGTGATTCATCATGTAGAAAAGGTCCAAGCAACTCACCTCGCCCCCTTCATCTTCCAAAAAATTGTCTCCATTACAGGAAATACCAGATGGAAAATATTTAATATCTGCCGCCCCCCCCCGCACTTTTAACATTAAAAGAACATTTCATGATTAACAATTCATTTTTGAGTGTAATTATGAAATAAGGGAGTATTCAGATACTATTACCTATTCGATGGGAGAGGAGTGACGAATACCAACAAAATCCATTTTGGGATTCTAGAAGACCATTACGACCATTTTTGGCCATATGAAATTCTTATTTTTATTTTTATTTTTTTCCCCACGAAACTAAAAATTATTTGCTCAGCTCGATACCGACCAAAATCGATCAAATTTGGGAAATATCCTTAAATTGACGAGCTATCGGATATTATGGAGTAGAGATGACATTGGGTCAAAATTCAGTTGTGCCCAAATTTGAGTGAGAGAATGCTGAGGGTCCAAAATCGTAAAAATTGCTCCATTTCAAGCCAATCGATAGGCAATGCAAAGTTATGCAACATATCCAAAAGTCAACTCCTTAGGTCAATGGGGGGGGGAGGGCTTCCTCTCCTATCTTCCCTCCAAGTTGGAAGTTGGGCTAAGAAATTAAAATTTGATAAGTACACTTAGTAGGTGCCACAGATGTGCCTTTTGGGGGTTTCGACTTTTCAGACCCATTTCATCCCCATACAGTCCAGAAATGTGTTCTTTTTGGTGGGTTTTCTTATGTTTTGAGTTTGTTCCTCGTGTAACTCCTTTCCGAATTGTTCTACGAAAATAAAATTTGGTATGTACAGTCAGTAGGGACTCTAGATGTGCATTTTAAACGCTTCAATATTTTAGCCCCATCCCCCCCTCCCAGCTCTAAATATGTAGTCTTTTGTTCGACTTTTTTCAATTTTTAAAATAATCCTTATTTTTTATTAGATGGAGTAAAATTAGTAGGTCGGGTGTTTTGGAAATGGGGCAATCAAAACAACAAGGTGACATACTAGGCCATACACATACAAATGTGTTATAATGGTTGCATATACTTACGATGATTTCTCACGGGTACTTTGAAAACTTTATTATAATGTACTTGTACTTTTTAGTTAATAAATGAGTACCTATGATTAAGATCAGCGATTTGGCCCTCTCCTGAGATTTTGAAAATTATAGTAGAGCATTATTGGAGGTCTACCTAAAAAATTTTCAAACACAAAAACCATCCTCCTCCACCCCACTCTATTCCCCCTCCGTCGTTACATTAAAAAAACATATTTCTTATTCGATAATCGTCATAAAGGTGTGTTTATGCTAAGAAAATGCTCTTTCATGCATCTCTTAAGCTACAAGTCTACCTCTAAATTCGAAGACAATCCCTAAAAGAGGCATCACTTTTATCAGCATTGAGGGTAGGAAAGGCTCAATAGGGCTAAAAAGTCGGAACTCCCGAAAGCACATCTGTGGTTTCTACTGACCATACATACCTAATTTCAACTTCCTAGCTCAATCTGGAGCGGAGTTATGCGAGGAACGAACTTTAAAATTGAAAAAATCGACCAAAAAAAACCACATATCTAGGGATAGGAGGGAAGGAGAGAGGGAGGGGGGCTAAAATATTGAGACGTTCAAAATGCGCATCTAGGGTCCCTACTTACTGTACATAGTAAATTTCAAACTTTCTAGCTCAATTTGGAGGGGAGTTATGCGAGGAACGAACCCAAAAAAATCAAAAAATGAGAAAATCTGACCAAAAAATTACATTTCTGGGGCTGTGAGGGGGTGAAACGTAGCTGAAAAGGCGGGACCCTCAACAGGCACATCTAGGGCTTTTACTAAAATGTACATACTAAATTTCAACTTCCTAGCTAATTTTGGTGGAGAGATAAGGGAGAAACAGCTTGTTTTCAAGGTCAAAAAAGGGGAAAACCCTCATATCTCCCCTCCTAATTGACCCAAGAGGTTGATTTTTCGATATGTTGCAACAACTTGGGTTTATCTATCAATTGACTCAAAAAAAAACAATTTTTGTGTTTTTGGCCTCACAGCACCCCCTCCCCCAAAGTGGGGCAAAACTGAATTTTGACCGAAGGTCATTCCCATTTATATATACCTAATTCGCCGCGAAATTGAGCCGATTGACCAAATTGGAGCAATTTTGGTCAGTATCGAGCAGAGTAAATAATTTTAACGTTCGAGAAAAAATAAATAAAAATAAATATCTGACACAGCCAAAAATAGTCTTTACAGTCTTCTAGAACCCCAAAACGGATTTTGTTGACATTCCTCCTTCCAACCGTCGTTGGTCGATGGCTGGTTTCCACTGACAATATGACATAGAAAATCAGGCTAAAAAAACTCAACTACGAGTCAAGTGTAGACCTACCTTTATTAATAATGCTGTTTATTCGAACAAAAATTCAATCCTGACCTTTGTCAACTAATTGCTCTATCGTCGTAACTTTAATATTGTTGCCCCAAGTAAGA
Source organism: Ferrisia virgata (assembly GCA_900060175.1). Classification (NCBI taxonomy): domain Eukaryota; kingdom Metazoa; phylum Arthropoda; class Insecta; order Hemiptera; family Pseudococcidae; genus Ferrisia; species Ferrisia virgata. The sequence continues at coordinate 7,256 of FIZR01013684.1, read as the reverse complement.
AGGCCCCCTCATTCATCACTTTCGTTTATTTATGCACTTCAAGAAAGTGGCTTTTACACTGAGCAATGTTAGCACTAAACTTACAACAATGTTCTCGACCTCTTATTTACTTCTCCGCTCTGTACGAGTTGATGAGGCCAATCTCGAATTATAAAGACAACCTAATCAGTACAGATTGAATGGGAATTCTCAACACTTCATCACAAAAATATGGCGGGTGTTTTCAACCTTGTTACACGATGTACTAAAACCTTGGTCGAAAGAAACCGCGCACATAATTTCACATCGTCTCGTGTATGCAAATTAGCCACGTATAAAAGAAGCCTATTAACGTGGTCTCTCTCATAAACGGTGAATGAATCGGCGCAGCTCAGCTCGTATCGTTCTCGTTAATGGTGAACTGTACTCTAACCTTTACTGATTTTTGTTTAGTTAGTCTCGAGCTGCATTCTGTCCGGTTAATGGCCGTTTATTTCTAGTTGTATATTTCGCCCGACATTATTAAACCTATTAACGAGACCAAAAAGTAATTTTATCGAAAACCCTATCGCTGGTTGATTTTGTCTGCATAATAAAGTCACCGCGATCGCGCGCTTATTCGAAACCCCCTGTTCTCGCAGGATAAGCATCTAATTAAGACCTTTAAAATGCCATCCGCCGAATTACAGCCAGCGTAGCCGTAACGTCACGAAATTAGGAATGTGCTGGCGAGGCGACGTGGTTTGAAATAAAAAAAAAAATAATAATAATAATAATAAATATCAGCGATATTACTCGCGAAAGTGTATTTTATGCAGGTATCTCTATCTACCTACCTAATACCTATACCTATTACCTACCTACTTATCTTGGTTATGTAGTCGTACCTTTACAACGTATATAACATTTTTAAAATATAGCACTTTTTTAAGGATGTTTCTGGTGATCTATTTATAGTGGACATTGTTATATGTAGCACATATATATATGTATATATATATACAGTACGTAGAAACTGGAAGAGCAGATATACGCATACCACCCATGTGCGGTCCAAGTGGATTGCTTTATCTGCCACAACACATCTTTTCTGTGATACCTGTCATCCCAAATTGGATGCGACTAGTACACAAAACAATTGTTTGAAATTTTCACTCCAACGTGTACATTAATCAGAAATAATCGCCGGGTCGTGATTACGTGTGAGAATTGAAGAGAGAGGGAGAGAGAAAAAAAAAAACTAGAGATTCTACATAAACGCCATTAATGGTCTCTTATTTATAGGTTCAAATGCCTGGCGGCTCGGTTTAAATATCTTTCATTAACATTACCCGAAATACGTTTGTAAGAACAGAAGGACTAGTACGTGTTTTATTTTAGGTAAGGTGGAGAAGCTGTTATCGCTTTTTTTTTTTTTTTTGTAATACCATCGTCTTCCGACTGTAGCCATAGCTAAGCACAGGTCTCTTTCTCTCTTTTCAATACCAAGAAATATATGTACCTAGACCTACCTACAAGCAGTATAGGTTAGGTATAGTCTAAATAATCCCGCCATCGTATTATATCAATGAGTCTTTGTCGATATAACGTGCAGTATACCTGCGAGTCCTTCTTAATTCACATTATCCGGTAAAAGCTTTGAAATTTACTCGAATGAAAAAAATTTTCACGGCCTTTTTTCTGTTGTTGTTCTATGTAGCTCATTATGACTCATATGTATATGTAGCCATTGTACCTGCGGATAATCACATAGCAATGATTACATTTATTCGATATGAGTGTAAATTTTGACCCTTAACAATGATCAGTTTACTCCTTCAATATTATTTCGATCGTGATTTATCTTAATACGCAACGTAAACGTAACACACTTTAATTGGCTTACTCACACGAGCCACACAAATGGATAATTTTAATGCACAAAATTTCGTGGGAACTTATTTTATATTTTGGTTGTAAATAGGCTGCTGGATACCGAGATGTATGTAGGTAATTTGTAAATACATACGTAAATGTATAATTGTACACCCAAGTTAATTTTTTCAATAACCACTAAACTCTTCCTCGTAGTTTAATGGTATAATTTGGAAATTTTTTTTTTTTCATATGCCCAACGTCACGGCTGTTAATCACCTAATTGGATTTTTCACAAACCTAGGTAATTGTTCAACATTATAGAAACTTTAATCAAAAGGTTTAGCTATCAAGATACCTAGCATTATGTTATTAAAAACCATATACAAGAGAAACCATCGGCATCCGGTTGCTTCCTTCGGTCGTGTTTATACTCTGTAGCCGTTTGTAAACAGCCGAATGTTTTGTACAGGATGTCTGTACTAAATTTTTTAAGGCGGAAATAAGTGATTTTTATTAGAGCGACGAAGTGAGAAAATTCATATCACAGTGTAACAAGTAATCAGACTAGGGGATGAAAATGTAAGCATAAGCTACGTGAACTGAGTACGTTTCAATGTTTGAAAGAAAGCTGACCTCCTAATTTTCAGCGAGTAGATTCAATTATATGCGTTTGTGTAGGAAAATATTGAGTGGGCTGAATTTCCATTTTTTTTTGGAAAACATGCATAATAGCGGTGTTGGCGAAGCTCGGTTAACTGATTAAATGATCGGAGGTTTTTCAAAAATTAGCTTATTGCTGATATCCGAAGCATAATTTTGTAACGATCAAGTTGACCGGTTTTTTGGAAACCTTTCAAAAACCTCTGGTCATTTTTCACGTTCAAAAAACTTTCATGAAAATAGTCGAGTTACAAGTACACGAGTCACTCGATTTTTGATTCGTTTTGTAGTCTGATTTTCTATACCTAATTGTCCACGAAAACCAGACTATTACGGATATTCGATGTACGGTTGAAGGTGAGGGGGGGGGGGGTGCATCAACGAATAGAAAACCACTGAGACCATTTTTGTCCATGTCAGATATTCATTTCTTTTTATTTTTTACGATAAAATACCTTGCTTTTATTGATTTTTTTTTTTCAAAAATACACTTTTCCAATTTTTAATAATTTTTTTTTGAAAAAAGTGAAAAATTACCATTTTTGAGTGCTCCTAAAAAATCGGCTACGGACGATAAAATTGGAATATTTTTCTCGGTGATCTAAAATTGATGTTCTACATCCATTCTAGAGGAGCGTTCCTCATAAATATTCCTTTCACATTTATTCAAGAAAACGTGAAAAAATACTGAATGAAATTTTTTGAAACCCCCGAAAAAAAAGGGGAAATGGTGAAAATTTGATGACAATGATGATATTACATACAAATACATGTCATAATTACATTTTTAGAACAAATTTTCGAAAAATTTTCTTTTACAATTTTTGGAAAATTTTTCAAAAGTAGGGAGCTTTGAATCAGTTTTACAAGTACAAAAGGTTTTTAGGTTTTAATCCAATCAAAATTCTCGGAAAGTGGAAATTTCGCGTACAGGTACTGTGAAGTATGATTATTTTAATATTCTCAAATTTTCCTGAAACTCGTGCATATTTTGCTCCCATAAGGGAGGCGCAGGGGAGGTTCAAAGTTCGCTTTTTTGGCAATTACTTCCCAAATAACGTACTTACGAAAAAAAATTTTGGAACAAAAGTTGTAGAGCATTAAAAAATTAACAAAAATTCAATAAAAATCGCTCAAAAAAGCACATCTAAGGCCCCAACTAAATCTATTATGCATCGATTTTCAACTCAGTAGTTCAATTTGAAGGAAATACCCAAAAAATAACAAAAACCGTTCAAAAAACTAATTTTTCGAAGACATAAGAGGGGAGGGGGGTGTAACATTGGTTTAAAAAGTGGAAACCGTCAAAAGGTATATCCAGCTAGGACACGTAATGAACCTATTTTTCAAATTTAAATCCCATAGCTTGACTTGGAGGGAAATATACGAATTCTTTTTTCCAGGTCAAAAGAAAGTAAAACCATCACATCTCCCCTCCTAATTGATGCAAAGTACTGATGATTTTTGAATACGTGATATAACTTTTGATTCTCTATCGATTTTGTTCAAAAATAAACAATTTTTGTATTTTTCAGACCTCAAAATCCCCCGCCCCCCATAATCTTCTAAGAGAGAGTAGCTGTTTTGAATATTTCACAAGCCGGGGGATATTCCTTTGAAATTTTAATTATTATTAAAAATTTGCAGAACTATTTAAATCATCATTGGAATTGAACTCTGGAAAGGGTGAGGAGGAGGAATTGGGGCCCAAAGCTCAGAAGAGTGGTTTTGGAAAATGACACTCGGTAGGTTCACTTACATTTACTTGCATAAATGAAATTCTGAAAAATAGGGCTGAGCCTCGGTGGGGGGGGAGGTTGTTTGGAAGGATGATTCAGTAAAATGACACCCCTCCTAAATTATCTCACTTCGTTACTGTGCACATCTTTCAAACAATAAGTTTCAATAATTATCGCCATTTTTCTTAAACATTTCAAAAAATCGAAAATTGAACATTTTTTGAGCTTTTTTAGAAAATCGACACTTCGGAGGGCTTTTTTTCAAAATATTTATAATAACAAAAAATGTTCCACAATCTGTGAGCTGCAATTTAGGTTCAAAAAATAAAATACTATAATTAGAACCAACGTAGAGAGTATGTGAAGAAAGGAAATGTGGTACTCGAGGAAGAAGAGGCCTAAAAAAATAGCGCCTCAGCTAAATTTTTTTCGCCTTTTAGGTCAAGGATCAGCCTTGAGATTGCCTTTAAGAATCCGATCAAGCGGACCCCCCTTTTTGTGCGATTTGTGACTATACTATCAATAGTCCGGTATACGGTGGGGGTAAGATCGCACCCCTCCCTCCTCACCGCCGATCCCCCGGGACATGTTTTTTCGAAAAAGGGGTATCCTAGACAACAAATTAAGCCATGTTAACCATAATCAAAGTTGACCGAAATTACAAAATGGCGGTCATTTCGATTAACAATTGACCTGAAATTTCATACTTATGCTTATAACTCGGAAAACATCGGACTTGGAGAAAAAAATTACAAGACAACAAATTCTTATAGCATTTAAAATATTTTTCATGCTACGTATAAATTATTTATTTTAAGTCTCATAGTTTTCGAGTTAGACGTCAAAATGTGACATTTCAGAGTACCCGTCAATCAGATGATTTTGGGCAACATGGATTAAAATGTTCCCTAGGACGCTCCTTTTGAGAGAAAAAAACACGTGCCGGAGGATCGGGGTAGGGAGGTGCCATCTTACCCTCCCGCCACAGGCCAAACTACAAGCCGAGTATATGATTTCAGTCAAATATATTTCGTTAATACCATCCCTTCCCCAATTCAGCTCAAGTCGATAGTTCGTAATAGCTTGATTTTCATCGACAATATGACATCGAAAATCAGACTAAAAGTGAAACATAAACTATGCTGAAATTATAACATGTAAAAATGTTTATTTTGATCAAAAGTTCGTTATTTTTTCAAAATGAATATTTATCGCAGTTCCGAACTTTGATTTACGATTACTTACAAGGAGCTGGTTTAGGCAACCAATTTGACATCAGATTCTATTGCTAAAAGTAAATTTGAACATTTACGTTGAGAAATTTCAAGCTATACCGCGTAATCGCCTTTTTACTTTTCTTCGTATAAAACTGGAGAAATTAAATGTCTATATTTAAAGTATACGACACGTAGAAGTGTTTAAGCATTGAGCTAATGACCCTTATAAATAATTAACGCGCGTAAGATTGGTGAAAAGAAAAAAAAATCGAAGTTGTGAGCAAGGAAGTGGTCAGTTCAAGGTTCTTTATGCATAAAATTTTCATACGAGGTCGTACACCTTTGATGATGCGAATGGACCGGTAAGGAGGAAAATGAATTTTGCCTGACGAATCCTTCGATTTTAAATCCTCGAAAATATTTGTTATTGCCCCCCCCCCCCCATCATAAACGTACTTATTTATGTACGTGTATGGTACTATTTGTTAAAAGATATTAAATACAAATTACTGGCACATGTGTATGGCGCACCGTATCAGCGTGTACCTAATTTTTTTTTATTAATTTTAAAATTCCGAGAAAAAATATGTTGATCGTATTTTTAGTAGGTCCAAAATTACATACATGTACAAGTCAAAGTACAAACTAAAATAATTAGGTTTTGATTTTGTATACCGATTGGCATCGATATATCGATAGCCAGGCCAAGTGATAAAGTTGATAACAAACTTGGAGCTATACGTAACGTGCATTCTGTGTGAAAATGTTAAACAATGAGTATTAGACATTTTAGTCGTCTTCTTTACCCGCAAAAATATTCGTGTCGCGATAAAATTCGAAAAAAAAAAACGTGCATGGCAAGAAGAAACCAACATGTTGTACCCATCATCAGCACACTATGTAATCCTTGTGCACTTGAACACGACACGATAAAAATTGAATTCTCATTAATAATCGCTTATCAATGGTTCAACGATCTATTACACTATATGCTCAGCTCGGTTGAAGATTAAATCCACCGAACGATATAGTAGATTAACGATTCGAAAAATCAACCGTCTTACGTTTTCGGATACATGTGTAGATAAATAATGGTCGCGATATAATTAGACTGTCGATCTTTCAAAAAGTACCAGCGATCTATCCGGCGGACAGTTGAAATTTCGTGTACATGCGAGGTGTTCGAAACTCGAGGTATAAGCTAGGTATACTTGTATAGGTAAGGTATCGCACAATAAGGCAATTTTTGCCATCGAAGTTTGATTGATACGTTCCAATTATGTAAAGAGCTGCGTCGTAAATTTAAAAAACTCCAAAAAAGCATTCAAGGTTGAAATGGAATTGTACTCGAATCGCTCGCAGATACTAATTCTAGCCTTGAACCTGAACATAAAATGCGCCAATTCTCCTACAGCTAGGTTTAGGTACGACTAGGTACATATGTACATGTACACGTACAGCACAAATTCGCCAACAGCTAGGTTCCACACAAGTACATACCTTACTTGTACCTGTACAACGTACAAATACGTGGCTGGTATTCACCCTTATGGCGGACTAAGCGAATTCTACTCAACGTCTATAGACTTTCTAGAGGTTACCCAGTAGTCCGTTTAACGCGTAAAACGCCAGGACCAATTCCCCCTCTTCACTGCACTAGCGAGTGTGACGTTATTGACGGACCTCTGTACCTATATTATACGAGCGATACGCTTCTTTTCGGAGTTTTTGAGCTTTTACTCAACAACGATAAGTTGTACACAATTTTTGAAAAGAACCAATCTTTTAGGAAATAAAAAATCCT
>FIZR01013682.1:0-11610 GCA_900060175.1 Ferrisia virgata | reverse complement strand
TTGAAAAATCGGATAATAAAACGGATAATTTTGCAATTTCAAAACGGCAACACTGATGCTAAACCTCATTCAAAGATTAAATTCAACTGTAATTTTCAATAATATTTATCAGCAATGTAATCTGTTTACATAAATTATGTTTTATCGGCGTAACTTAATCAGAATTTAATCGAAATATCTTGTGTAATAAAATCTCTTGTCAACATAAATTTTGCCGTATATTCTATATTTTCTTCGAAATGTACAGAACACTTTTAGCCGGTGTTACTGGAGGCGCTATGGCAGGTTTAATTTTCAAGTTTTTCTTAAATAACTATCAAAAGCAGAATACTTCTTACCCGGAAGAAGCGTCAAAAGAAGTTCTGACGGTAATTTGAAATATGTCAATATTTGATCTACCAGACCTGCGAAGTTGAAACTGTTTCAAAACTAGGGAGGAAAACCTAAGGTTTCGTTACTGTTTCAAAACATTTAAAATGTACTGAAAGTTTTGAAACCCTACAACTGCTTCAATAAAGTTTTATAACTGTTTCCATACATTTTAAATGTATTGAAATAACTTCGAAGCTGTATTAAAGCAGATTTAAAACTGTTTCCAAACAAAAAATACAGTTTTGAAACAGTAATGAAACCTCTCAGATTCTTCCCGTTTCAAAATGGTAACTTCGCAGATTGGATATGTAACCCTAACATAGTTCTGATTTTCATGTTTTAGCTCTCGCAGGATGGACCACTTTATAAATTGGCTTTAGTCGTAAATCATGAACTTAAAATGTCCGCTGGAAAAGTTTTTGCCCAAGTATAACTTACATACATAAGTCATTTTTTTTGTTTATTAATAATTATTTCATGTTAAAATTTATTTTCGTAGTGTTCTCATGCTACACTCGGCGTATATGAAAAATACTCTGCGAACAACTTGGAAAACTTCGAATTATGGGAGAAGAAAGGAAAACCGATAACAGTGTATAAGGTCAACGATACTGAAACTTTAGTATCTTTACAAAAAGCTGCTAAAATGAAGAATTTAATGACATATCTTGTTCAAGATGCTGGACGAACTCAAATAGCATCCGGATCTCGTACGGTATTAGCGATAGGTCCCCATGACAGTGAAAAATTACAAGGTATCGTCGGCTATTTACCCATGTATTAAATTGATAAAAAGAGATTGTTTTTTTCGTGTATTTACTTACCATGTTCCTATGACAATAAAATTAGGCATTTACTTCGTTATAAATTAAAGAGTAAAATGAAGAACGATCGAATAAATGTAAAAAAGCGTATATTAAAATAATGCAAAACTGCGTTTTCAAACAATTTGTAAAATATAACATATAATATCACATTTTAAAATTTTGATCGCAATGAAAATCTAGATTTTTATCATCCGTACAAAAAAGGAAATACAAAACTTGTATATTGTCATTCCACATTAGCGATTGAATGAATTAAAGAATTTAGCCAGAGAACAATGTTTATAAATTTTTTCAATTATGCAAGCTATTTTGAGAGATTTTTGAACATCAAGTCTTCATGAAAAATTTCTTAACTTGAAGCTCGAACTGTATCTGCAGTATGACTAGAAATATAAATTGAACTTCTGAAATATTATCAAATGGTGTAACTTTATAGTGTATTAGAGAAGACAATGAATGGAGAAAAACACACGTTCGCGAATTATATGCATTAAATCATTACTTTGGCATTAATGCGAATTAATAAATTACCCTTGATCCGATTTGGTAAATTATAACTGACATTTTATAGCTAAACGTATCTTGCAACGTTTTTTTTTTCCTTCAAAATAATTCTTACTTTAAAAATGACTTTTGTTTAAAAATAAAAATTAAAAAATAAACACACATCAACTCCAGTGATAAAATATACAAAGAAAAAACATTACTTACAAACATACAAACAATATTTTATAATAAAAAATTAACTATTTAAAACCCAGCTCTAACGTACGAATACGTTCTGGTACATCAGTGATAACATTATTGTGATACAAACATTCTTACTAAAGAAGGCCATTTCGCTTAATTTTCATTAATAAATGTGTACATTTTGATCAACGGTGATTTGCTTAGAAAAAATTGTAAAAATCATGCGCCAAGGAATGCGTTTAAATGCAAATATTAAAAAAGAAAAAAGTATCTTAATAATGAGCAAGTTTTTGCCATTTGAAAAATCCGTTTCACGGTAAAGCTTTGCATTAATTATTTTCGAATACGAAGCGTAGAAACTTGCGATTGTAAGGACGCTACCAGTTTTTCTAAATCTTGTATACGTCGGTCACGATTTGCCAATTGCTTACGAAGTAGTTTCAACTCTTCGCATTGACGATTGTACGCCTTTCTCAGCTGAAAATATTTCGCAGTAACCTCAATTATTAGAACATCTGTACATTTAACGATTAATTGCCATACTTAGTACATATTCACAATAGGAGAAAAAAAAATACATATATGTATATACAGTCGAACAATACACCGTAATTAAGAACAATACGTAATTTAAAAATGCAACTTCAACTTAATGAATTCAACTTACTTGGTATTCGTTTTTAGGACTTTCTTCCAATTCATCTTTCGTGGTAATTTTACTAATTAACGCATCATCTCCGTTTATGTCCTACAAAAATAACAATCATTACAAGTACAGAAAATGTATACTTATGAAAAAATTACGCCACAGATAAAACAGCAGTAAGATTGAAGAATTACGTTATTTTGAGTAATATTTCCGAATAATTGTTGTATCTGTTGGAATTTCGTATTACAAGAAGTCTTCTGTGATTTCTCGTTATCCGACACCGTCTGAAAATTCAAAATATACGTGTAATTTTTTTCAACTTTGGACAAAAAAAACAACACTTTAATAAAACAAAACTCACGTGCAATGGACGATAATCGGGTATAGTTTCTTGAGATAGAAATGCGAATTTCATACGATAATTGATGTTTCCTCGTGACGCTTCATTGGGTTTAAATGCTTTCGGTTTATACGTTCTAATCGGTATGCCTGTAGTATTGAAAGTTTATTCTGATTAATCGAAATAACTAGTTTACATTCGAACAATTCAGCATATCAAGACCTACTCAACTATAAACATACGCATTTATTTTTTAGGTCGCCGGTCTACTCATAATGGCAGACCCTATTCCAATTAATAGTTAATTCACTTTAACAATTCAATCTATTTTGAGTTATACCATACCATGCCATAAAATACACTATTTACGTTGACTAGTTAGAATCAATACGTAGTTTAAAATAACTATATTACGTACCGGTTTTCATGGACATCAACACTGGTGGCTTATTAATACCGTTGAACCAATCAGCTGCCGATAGTGCGGGAACAGGAGCCACTGTATCAGGATACAAATCATCTGGGAACTGATCACTCTGCAAATTAAATCAATCAATTGCCCATATTCTTATGTAGAGCACACAAAAAAGAGTTTGAAATGTATAACGTTTTAATTAGTGTAAAGGATTACCTTACGAGGTACCACCATTGAAATCGGTTCGCAAATATTACGAGTTGTGTGTAATTTATAAAATCGGAAAATTTCACACTGCGACGCGTTACATCCTCTTTTCGGCATAAAGCCCAAACCTCTCTAAACATATTGATACAAATAGATTGGCAAAGGTTTGTAAAAATAATTAATCAAATGTGAATAGTGTATTATTTATACTTGAGGAGAATCCGATAAATATTGATTCAGAAAATGTATACACGGTTCTGCGTCAACAATTTCATAATATCTGATATTTCCATCTCCCTGAAACACAATTTTTTTTCTTTGAAATATGAAGCTAAATTAAATATTCAATTTTGAAAACCAACAAAGTCATAAGTTGATTAAGATTTGTTTAGAAGCAGTTGAAACAGACTCCATGTACCATACGATGATTTTTATACGATACCTTTCCCTATTCCATATCTATCGTTGGTTTATAGAGTTTAACAACATAATTTCTTTGAAGCAAATGCACTCAACAATAGAAGAAATGAACTTTTTGCTAATGCCATTTTGATTATTATCATTGAGCATTTTTTGACATGGATATGTCTTGGGGTTGAGGTCATTTTGTGACAGAGTAATGTTTTTGATTTTTGCACTTCATATTAAAATGTTGACAATGATATGTCTTGGCACTTTATGTTAAATGGTCAAAGTTAAAATAAATGTAAAAAAAAAAAATAGAGAAATAGGAAAAGATTAAAAGATTAAAAAAGAGAAATGAATGTTTTTAGCGATTTATGTTAAAAAATGTACAAGTTGAATAAATGTACAATAAAAAACAAAAGAAATTGAAAAATAAAATATGATTTTGAATAACTTATGCATTTCATGTCGAAATGTTAACATACATGGCTTGGTTAAAAAAAAATTAAAAAATTAAAAAAAATCAAGAAATGAAAAATAAAAAAATTGTTAAAATTAAAAATAAAAAAAATTGATGAGTTTGTCAATTTATGTTAAAATGTTGGCACGAATGTCCTGATTAAAAATGTGAAAAATCAAAAAAATTAAAAAAATTAAAAGTTTTTAGAACTTTATATGTTAAAATTCTGACATAGATGTAGGGACCCGTAGTTAAACCGGAATCGGAGTTGATGAATTTTAGACTGACTCCGGAGAAGGAGAATCAAAATTCAGGTCAGCAGAACTATAACTTCGGAGTCAGGTGCAGTCAAGAGTCGAGATCTGAAAATGACTCCGGAGTCAGTAGTGAAATTTTGGAGTCATGAAAATTTAATCCTTCGTCAATTCTTGAGTCGGGATATCAAAATCAATTTTCAGTAAAATCATGACTCCAGAGTTGGGGTGTCGAAATTCAGGTCAGTAAAATTCTGACTCCGGAGTCAGAATGGAGTCAAGAGTCAAGGTTTGAGAATGACTCCGGAGTCATGGCTCCGTCATTCAATTGACAGCGGAGTCAAATGCTCAGAGTCGTTGTCAAATTTAAGCTGGTGTCAAGATGGAATCGGAGTCAGTATGGAATCAGTAATTTTGGCTGACTTCGGCCCTAGAATTTGAAATTTTTATGCATACCTATCGAACTGCTTACTTCAACTGACATAGAGTAGATCTCAGGGATCCGGAGTCAAAATCATATGAATTTCACATGGACTCCGGAGTCGAAGTATCAAAATTCGGATCAGTAGAATTATCACTCCGGAGTCAGTAGTGAAATTTTGGAGTCATGAAAACTGAATCTTTCATCAACTCCGGAGTCGAGGTAGTAAATTTAATGGTCAGTAAAATCACTTCTCCGGACTCAGATGGAGTCAAGAGTCAATGTTCAAAAATGACACCGGAGTCAATGGTCGAAGTCGGAGTTGAATTTCGTTATACATGCAGAATCAAGGTGGAGTCGTAGTCAGTTTTTTTCTGACTTCGGGATGTACGAATGTCTAATTTAAAAAATGAAAAAACTAGAAAATTCGAAACACAGAAAAAATTGATGATTTTTGCACTTCATGTTAAAATGTTGACACGAATGTCTAGTTAAAAAAATTTTTAAATTAAAAAATAGAAAGTTTTTGATCAGAAATTTGCAATGATAGACGATTGTATAATTTTTATTTTGCCAGGAAATAATAAAATCTAATTTCAAAATGGAGTGAAGAGAAGAGTAAACGTTTTTAACTTGGAGTTTTTGATTAAAAACTCGCGATAAAAGATGATTATGAATAATTTTTTTATTTTATGTAAAAAAGTGTGGATACGGATAAGTTAGAATTTTTTTCTTATTTTCGTCACCAAAGGATTTACTAATTTTCGAATGAATTTTCAACATTATAGAGTTTATAGTGCTGTAGTCTTCATTCGTAAAATATCAGATCATTACATTACAATTGTCATTGAGAAAATAATTACGTGGGCGGTGTTTGTAATTTGAAAAAAAAAAAAATACTCGGTTAATTATTTTCTTTACCTGTTATTTGTAATGTTTGTCAAAACCGTGTGAAATTATCAACGAACAGAATTTATGATACGTGATACATTGTAAAAAATCAAGGTACGTTCACATTACAGACCTCTCTAGTTCACATATATTTTCATCGTATAAAAATTCCTTTCGTTTTACTCAACATTACTTATACTGAAATATAAAACTACAGCATTAAAGATTTTTTAGTTGTATACTTTACCTTGCCAGCTAAGAATAGGACATGCGTATCGTAGTCGAAAAATGGAAACAGAATTCCAGACGATGAATCAACCATTTCCCGTCTGATCGGTTCCCTTAAATCGTTTTCTTTCCAAATGGCAATTTGTCTGTCAGAATGTTGACTGAATCCGGTCGTTAAAACTCTACCTTCTGACAAATACACTACTTTACTAGAACGAGATCCTTCGTGACAAACTCCTTCCTATATAATATAAATCATCGAACGGATTAATGATACGTGACGAGCTCGTAACAATCTATGCGTAATTTTCAATCAAAATATGTATAATTGTTACGTGTGTAGGTTTAAAATACCTACCGAGATTACTAATCCAGTTCGAGGATCGATAACTCTGAGTTTTTTATCTTTACTAGTGGTAGCCAAACGACTACCATCTCTATTGAATGACAGCGAATAAATAATATCAACGTGACAATCAATTACAGTGAGTGCTTCGCCAGCTCCTACATCCCATAAAATAATCTATGCGAGAAAAATACAACAGCATTACGGAATTAAAATCATAGAAAAGGCGACCCTATACTAAAACAAAGTAAACTTAAAAGACTCATTTCCGTCTTACTAAATAATCAAATCCAGCGCTAGCGAGTACATTTTCAGCCGTCGGATGCCATTCGATATAACCAACTCGTCTTTTATGGCCGTGTAGATCCATTAACCAATCGGTCAAATTACAACTCAAACCGACATCTGGTATATACCATAATTTAACCTGAAAATATAAATCATTATGTGCGTGTAATACAGCGGAACTGTTCAATTTTTCGAGAAATTCGTTAATTAGAATTTGATTCGCATAATCTATCATTACTCAACTTTTTAAAAATATTTCTTATAATTGTTTTTTTTTTTTTTTAATTTCTACATTTATACGAGAAGTTTATGTAGTTGGAAGTTAGTTGCGCACCCAATACAAACTTCCCTTCGAAGCGAATGCGCGCGCAACAACTTTTCATTTTGAATACGAGGGGGAAAGTTTGTAGGCTTTTTGGCGTCTCCTTAGTTAACATTAACTAAGTTTATTTTACACTGTACCAAGAAATAGAGAAATATTTTGTAATCCGATACTCACAGTACAGTCGTCCGAGCACGATGCGATAATATTATCGTTGAATGGATTCCATTTCACGTCTAATACAGGTCCACGATGGCCAGTTACTCGGCTTACGTTTATGTCAACTTTTCCGGTCTGTATTAATTTGATTAAAAAATTAGTCGATCGATTAGGATAAAATTTCAGAATATATGCAATAAAATCCTTTTTTTCAAAATCAGAAAATAATAATAACACGAATAAATTACCGAAAAAAATTGTAATAAATTTATGAAAAAATTTCTTGATTTAAAACTTTATAAATATTGATTAATAAAAATTAACCTATTAAGGTAACGATTTTTCACGGTTTTGGAAGAAATCCATCATTCACTGCAATCGGTCAACTTTTTACTAACGATTGGTTCGCAGCAGTTTTTTACTCAATGCAAAATTTCGCAATAAAATCTACATAAATCTTGCAACGCCGGAATTTTATCACTGATAGAGTCACTTAAATTCATGACATTTAATTTTTACTCAGAAACTTTCAAACAGACGGAGAAGTTTTTGTAATAATACTCACTTTGTTGATGGGTAACACGATGAACGCGCCACCACCGGCTACTTCGGTTACAATCGCAACAAATTTGGGATTAACAGCGCAGAAATTCGAATCATGGGCATTTCTGGTAATGGGAACATTATGGTAAGAATTCTCCCTTTTGGCCGGATTTCCATAAACGTGACGATATTTCGAGCTTCTTACTCCCCGAAACCAAAGCTAAAGCCCACAAACATTGGTATTATTTTTCTTTTACATTTACTCAGCCAAGGTACATAAGTAAATGTACATGATATAGATATATATATATCTATATTTTATAATAATAATAAAAAATAATTTTTATAACCAGTAATAATACTTATATATTGTATAATATAGGTAGTTTCAGAAGTAATAGCGCAATATATCAGTACTAATAATTAAGATACCGAGTAAATCAGTCAATTTTAATTCAGTCGGCTGATTTCACTTTTGGTATAATTAACGCTTCAAGTAGACCATTTTTAATCAACGGTTAATCGGTTTTGAGTAGTACCTGTACCGGTACGTAACGAAATTACGGTACTGTTTTAAAAAAATAACTGTTAAAAATACCATTTATTTAATTTTATCGCGAATATATATATATATATGAAAAAAAAACACATTCATCAGTCGTAGAATCGAAAGTAATGTGCACGGTGCGTATCGTACAAATTACTGTACATTGTTTCTCATTCCAAAAGCGAAATCAACTGGTGATCGAAAACACATGCTATGGCTATGGCTATGGCTATGGCTACATACAAAAAACAGAATATATATACTTAATTATATAATCTACCTGTGAATTAGTCATTTCTCTTTACAAAAATACCAACGCTTCAAGCACTATTCACAGAACTGAAAACAACTGAAAAGAACAAGCCAAAATTTAACAAACAAAATGAAATCAAAAAGCTATAAGCAGCTAAAATGAAACCATGCATTAGTCATACGTATCTGAAATTTTCGCCTAGATACGACTAAATTTTTCATTAAACGCAATTTAATAAATGCATAGGTGCCAAAGAATATACTCCAGATAATTACCTGTTGCACTTATGTACTACATAACCATCCACGAAAAAAAAATTCATTACGCTGAATAACAGTTTTATTATGTATGAGTTTAATTACGTAAAAAAACGAGTAACACATCGTTGATCACGAAGATGAAACAAAAAATTTAAAAAATGCTTACAAATGTTAACAATCACTAATAAAAACCTAGAACGTACACCTTGATACGGTTCACCGATTTAATTCCGCAAAATAATTATGCGTTTCTCTTCAGCTTTCAGGATACTTTTACATATCGTTATCATCCGTTAATGCATCAAAAATTAAGGTTCATCGCTTTATAGAACGACATCAATCATTAAAAATAATAATTACTTTTAACCAATCGAATAATCCATATTGAGAGTCATTTTGAAAGTTTATCGTGGGACATAAAAAAAAAAAAAAAAACTGTCGTGAAGCGTCGCTCAAATTAAAAGTAGATATGCAAACGATACGATTTTATGCATCTCGAAGCAAGCGTAGGTCGTACTGTAATGCACCAAGCTTAAGCGAGACTCAAAATCAACACGACGATGAAAGTAAATTTTTGATCAACATCGTGTAGAAATTGTTTCCTCAATTTTCCGCAACTGAGATCTAAAAAATTATCACGAACGAGTTTTCGCATCTCAATTCGATATTTTCAACAATACGATATCTAATTAACGCTGTTCGGCAGACAAATGAAACACGACGCTTCTAATTAGTCAAATCGACGCTAACGAATATGAAACATAATTCTTTCATTCCAGCGTAACACTTTTTATGGAAAAAAAAAAAAAAAAAAAGAAGATACATACCTTTCCAGCAGGTTTATAACAGGCTCTAACATCGATCATGCCATTAACCTTTTCTTTTTCATTAAAAGTAATAGTTGTAATGTTTTCAACCTCCATAGAAAAATATTAGAATTAAAACTGCGAACGCGATATAATAATACGCATTAAACGACTACGATTGAATTAAAAATTAAAATTTTATTCGTCAATTCAATTTAAACTCGATCGAGTTTGTCGCGAACAAATTAATTTCCTTTGATAATAAACAAACAAAACAAATCACAAGCGAACAAAAGATCACAACATTGATCATAACATTGACTGAGTCACAGATCAAATAAAATAAAATGAGATTTTGAACGCAGGTTGTGTAATCTAATGATTCGAAAGCCGGCCAGTGTTCTCTCACTAACTCCTTAATAATTTCTCTTCTTCGCTCTTGACTTGTAAAAATCGGTAGCCGAACCAAAAATGGGCAATACGATGGGCCGATGGTCAATTGTTCAATTCAAAATGGCCAAAATTTAGCGAGAAGTGCATTCTAATAATTTCATTTTAAATATTGAATAATATCAATTTTTTCGTTCGTTATACAAATAGCAAATATGAATACAATATTGATATTCACATTTTCAGACACGTTCATCCAACTGATTAACGTCTTTACTTTTTTGCAGTTTTAATTAAATTTCACGATTAGAAGCAAAGCTGTGCAAATGAAATATTTGAAACTGCAAGATCCAGGCATACAATTATTTTTCATCTTCTTTGTAGATTATAAGACCAGGCTTAAATCCATTTTCATTTAAATCTATTTCGAATTTAACGTGGCATATTATTTAAAATTTTTGCAGACATGAAATAATCCTTGAAGAAGCCTAATGTCTATAAATGCGGAATTTTTCATATGCAAAACACTCAAGACACCAAGTTGAACTAAAATAAACGAAAATTTCAATAGAAGCTCATTTACTCGCCCCGTTTTGTAATGAATTTTTGATAATTGAAATACAATCTATATAGGCAATAAGTGCTACTTACCTGCTACGCTTGTGCTAAAATGGAATTCTACCAATTAGCAATTGTTATTGATTGTAAACTTTAAGAATTTGAAGCAAAGTTGAACAACAAAAATCGAAATAAGTGTAGAAAAATAAAAACTAAATACCTACAGCATTTAGGTTTTTAGATTTATCTTAATTAGTCATGATACCTGCGCGAATGTGTGCACTGAATGTGGTTCAAAACATAGACATTTCTCTTTGATTCTAAATTCAACGATAGTCGATATCGTGTTGTGTACTATCGGAATATCGTTGACCTCGATCGCGCAATAATCATATTTATCCTGCCGATTTCATCAGTCAATAAAACATTACTTATCTGACAAGGCAACGCATACAATTCTAAATGAACGAACTTACTTGAAATAAATACACCGAAAGATAAGATTCGCTATTCTCAAAAAATAACAATGAATAGATTTACCGTGTATCTTGAGTAATTTGTATACACAAATGAATTGTATTTCAAGGAAATTATCTTAATAAATCTTTCCATTGAGATGGCATACAATTTTAAACTATGTAGGAACTTTACATACAACGTTGAATAAAGGAAATGAAAATTACATTATCTCGTATTTACAAAAATGTAGACGTATATTAAATAATATTACATTTCATGTAAAATTTCAAATGGTATAATAAGTTTTTAAATAAAATAAAATAGTAACTTCAAAATACACATCACCGATTATTCTAAAAACTAAGTACATTTACATTCATTTAGGCGAAATAAAATATAGAGAAACTTCTATTTAAAACAATTTAAAAATCGATTTATAATATATAAAAAAAAAAAAAAAAAAAAAAATATTAAAAAAACATAATTTTGTCAGAAGTAATGAAAGAAAAAAAAAAAAAAA
>FIZR01013680.1:0-17153 GCA_900060175.1 Ferrisia virgata | reverse complement strand
TAAAAAATAAAAATAAATATCTGACATGGCTAAAAATTGTCTTAATGGTCTTCTAGGACCTCCGATCGGATTTTGTTGATGCCCCCCTCATCCGCCGTTTGTCTGTTCCATCGATAACGAATTTTTTCGAATGTATCGCCATTTACCCCATATTCCAAGTTTTTTCAAATTTTCGCTATGGTGCACCCTAGTAAAAATTTTGAAAAAAATATATGTAATATAGGGGTCTAATATATTTCTGAAAAACATGATTTTAAAATTTCACGAAATCGTTATCCATATTAAAAAAAAATAAAGAAAGTTAGAAATGGTCGTTTAGGGTAGAAATTATGGGGGGGGGTGTTGATTTTTTTGAATGCCTCCCATTAGTCACTACAACATACCAAAAAAATTACAGAAATCCATTCATTAACGCTTTCAAAAAAAATTAATACATGTTTCTCAATTAAAGTCACCCCCTTCGAGAACGCTTCGGTCAAGGATGTTTCATGGTGGTACCCACCTACCACCAAAGTATCATCCCAAAATCTGAATTTTGACCCGAGGTCATTCCCACTCCAGAATATTAAATGGCACGCAAATCGAAGCCTAATCCCAAAATTTTATCGATTTCGGTCGGTATCGAGCTGAGCAAATGATTTTTCAGTTTTGAGAAAAAAATTAAATATTACATGGCCAAAAATGGTAGTAATCATCTCCTAAGACCCTGAAACGAAGTTTTGTCGATTTTCCCTGTCCCGTCATCCATCTCAGATCAATATACCGTAATAGTCTGATTTTCATTGATAATATGGCGTAGAAAATTAGGCTAAACAAACGAGTAGAATTCGATAGATGACCAAAAAAACACACTACAACTCTTAAGATTCATCCCGTTACACTGTTTGCGTTTTGGAAATAGTTCCAACGATAAATACATACAAAGTTCGCTGTAAACTTTTCGTTAAAATGAAAGAATAGCTTTTTGAAATTCAAAAAAAAAGAAAAAAAAATTATCTCAATTGAATGGAAATTTCATGCGGCATAAAAAAACATTTTTAGAACCAAAAGACGATGAAAATTTCCAACAAACTTAGCCCTAGATACAAAAACTTGTATATGAAATGCTCGATAAATTTCGTTTAATTCGAATTTTCAACACAGAGATATTTAAACCATTCGAGGGTGTACTATTGAGGCAATTTTTCCAATGAACGTTCTATCAATCGTAAAACTCACCATTCGTGCGGATAAGCGACTAATCATTGAAGCATAAAGCGGACTTAATGGCGACCCTTGGACCGGCCATCCCATACAAAACGAAACGAATAAGAGTATTTAAAAAAATAAAAATAAAAGGAGATTTGTATAATCATTAATCCTTCCTATAAAGAATACCCGCCACAAAGCTTCTGAATAAAGAGAAGGAAAACGTTATTAAAGTGTTTTTTAAACGAGTAATTATCGGGTAATTTTTCGTTGCTGTAACGAGCCCTATATGGGGTGTAATTTTTCAACAACGTCACCATACATATTGAGGAAAGATTGATGAGATTCGCGAACGGTATTTTATAAAAGAGGATTTTTTTAATTCCCATGTTGCAGAAACCAGTATCCGGATTGAATAAAAAAACAACTTGTTGTCTGTGCTGTAAAAGAGGTCCAATAGCTTTACGCTGCCAACTACTCAGATCTGCATATGTATGCGGTGAATCAATTAAATTAAAAGCCACTATCGATAATCAAGGCGAAGAAGATGTTAGACTAAAAGTTAGATTGTTTCAGGTAAGCTCGTTGGTATATCTGGGTTTTATAGTTTCTGTACTATTTAAATTGAGCTAGGGATGCTAAATAATACGTTTATTACTAATATATCGTGATATTTGATTTTCCAGTTATATTATTTATTAATAATAAATTACTAATCTTTTGTTCAATATTTCTCCGCTGAAATCGCTGTAGTGCAACAATCTTATTGGTTGTTGGCTGAGTTTAGTTACCTGCGCCATATTTGTTTGTGTGTGTGTACTTATTGAAATCCAGGCGTTTCTTCTCATTATTGTGATCTGAAACATGTAAATGGAAATCTTCTGCTCTGCCAGTGCCAAGGGTAAAGGGATTACAGTTTAGAATTCCTCTTGTTTTTCCCTGTAGAAGCGCTGTTCACTAATTCTGGCTCAACTCCACAGTCATTGGTGAGAAGTTATTCTTTCTGTAAATAGAAATCTAAAAGAATCTACTTCTGTGATCTTGACTAATCAGAATTGTGAACAAATCAGCAGGGGAATTAGTGAACAGCGCTCCTAACAGAGTAGTTTTACTAGACGTTATTCGCTGTATGAAGTACAAAGACTCGGAAGACATCGGCTTACTTCGGTATTGATCGTTCAACTTGGACAAGTATAGGATTTACATCATACACCGGTGTTATCCATACTTACAATAAAAAGTAATCCTAATTCCTGGAATAAATTACAGAAGAGCTGCGGATATTTCCGGGTAAAATCAAAACAAATCTTGGTACAAGTTGTTTTAGTTCTTTTCATTTCTTTAAATTCATTATTCAACAGATAATTAGTCTCTTAATTCAAAATAATACAAGTTTAAAATTCTGTAAATTTAATAAGCGGTAATAAAATGCAGCGCACGCATTCACTTATAATCACTGGGGGTGGTAATGAGTACTACATTAGTATAAAATATATTTTCTAACACCTAATCAAATTGATGCCAAAAATTATTGTTTGATAATAATTTGTTTTCATCTTTTCACTATCAATTGACACCAAAAAATAATATTTTATAAGAATTGTTTTCTTTGTTTATTGTAATAAAATAAAGAGTAATGATGTTATGAACTTTCATTAGTTTAGTTGGAACCCTGATTTATTATACAGCTGAAAAATATGCAAGTTGAACGACCATTACCGAAATAAGCCGATGTCTGCCGAGTCATTGCACTTGGTACAGCGGATAACGTCTAGTGAAGTTTCGAGTAACTGGACAAAAAATTCAGTAATCCTCTTATCATTACCACTGTACTGGCTGATTGGGTGTTGGAGAATGAAAGTACACAGAAACAAATATCCAACCTCACATTTTTAATACAAAAAGTTCTCTTTTTTCTATGGGAAGGGGATGCCAAAATAATTAAACACACTGAATTATTATAGTTCCTTCAATTTAAATGCAGCCTTCCAGGGCTTTAATAATGGATTTTTTATAAAACTTTCAAATCATCAAATTTTTAATATGTAAATAAATAATTTTAATGTCAGATTAAAATTCTCAAACACTGAAAATGTAAAAAAAAATTTTCAATTTCTAATCCATTCAAAAGTAAAGTCTCAAAATGAAAGTATTAGAAAAATAAAAACAATGTAACATAATTACCAAAATCGATTCGTTCAGTTACGTTAGGTTATGTTCTCAAAAAAATCGTTCCGTTTCGTTATGTTGCGTTCCGTTCTTGAATAACGATATTATTCGCTTTGTGATTTTTCCCGCCCCGTTACCATTATTACAACCCCGGTGCCCCCGCCATTACAAGTATAATTATTAAAACCCAATCAGAAAGCTGGAAATCCAATATCCGGCACATTTCTAGCGATTTGATTGGTTGATAGCATATTGTTTATATTTTCATTTTAATAACTAGGGCTCCAAGGCATATCTAAGACCTATGCTGAATCTCAATTCCAACTTTCAATTTCCTAGCTCAATTTGGAGGGGAGTTATGCGAAGATTAAACTCAAAAAGATGGGAAAAAATTACCAAAAAAACTACATTTTTGGGGCTATGAAGAAGTGCAATGATGCTGAAAAGTTGATCTAGGACCCCCACTAAACCTACATATCAAATTTTAACATCCTAGCTCAATTCGGAGAGGTGACGGGGAGGAACAACTGTTTTTCAAGGTCAAAAAGAGGGAAACCCCCATATCTCTCCTAATTGACCTAGGAGGCTGATTTTTGGATATGTTATACAACTTTGGATCCTCTATCGATTGGCTCAAGTAGGAACTATTTTTGAGTTTTTAGTACTTCAGCACCCCCCCCTCAATTAAGAGCATAACTGAATTTTGACCCAAGTTAGTCCCCATCCATAATTGAGCCGATTGACCAATATTTATTTTTATTTTTTTCCCGAACATTAAAATTGTTTACTCTGCTTGGTACTGACCAAAATCGCTCCAGTTCGGTCAATCCGCTCAGTTCGATGGAGGATTAGATATATATAAGTGTGGATGACCTTGGACCAAAATTCAGTTTTGCCCCATTTTGCGGGAGGGGGTGCTCAGGGGCCAAAAACACAAAAATTTTTCCTTTTTGAGTCAAATCGATAGAGAATCTAAAGTTGCATAACATATCCAGAAATCAACCTCCTGGATCAATTAGGATGGGAGAGATATAAAGGTTATTCCCCTTTTAGACCTTGAAAAATAGCTGTTCCTCCCCGATCTTCCCTCCGAATTGAGGTAGGAATTTGAAATTTGGTATGTACATTCAGTAAAGACCCTAAGCGTGCTTTTTGGGTGTTTCAACTTTTCAGCTCCATTACACCCTCTCACAGCCTCCAAAAATGTGTTTTTTTTGGTCAGCTTTTCTCATTTTTTGAACTTTTTGATTTTTTTCCTCGCTTGCTTCTCCTTCAAATAGAGCCGAGAAGCTAAAACTTGGTATGTACATTTAGTGGGGACACTAGATGTGCCTTTCGGGGATCTAAACTTTTCAGCACCATTTCACCCCTTCACAGCTTCAAATATGTGGTTTTTTTGTTATTCTTTGTTATTTTTTGTTTGTTCCTCGCATTACTCCCTCTCCAAATTGAGTTACGAGCTCAAAATTAGGTATGTATATTCAGTAGGGATCTTAGATGTACCTTTTGGGGGTCTCGACTTTTCAGCCCTATTTCTCTCCTTCACAGCCTCAAATATATGGTTTTTTGGTTGTTTTTTCTTATTTTTTGAATTTTTTCCTCGCATAACTTCTTCAAAATGAGATGTGTGGTCAGTAAGGAGCCTAAAACGGCCTTTTGGTGGTTTTAACTTTTTATCCCCGTTGAACCCTTTCCATCCTCAATGTTAATTTAGATGCGATGCTTCTTTCCAGGTACCATGATTGTAATATTTTTCGATTTTTTGAATTACACATTCATATCAACATTTTAACAATGAGTGCAAAAGTCATCAGTTTTTAAATTTTTAAATTTTTAATTAAAAATTTTTGTTATTTCTTTTATTTTTTAATTTTTATATTCTTTTTAATTTTCTTACATTTATTCTAATTCCAATTTTCAGTGATTTCAAATTACAAAATTTGATAATGTGCTAAAAAAATACATGGGTCCGAGCGGAACGAGGAAGAAAATTTTGAAAAAAATTGTAATTTTCTGGGAAAATTTACAGTTTTTTGTCCATGAATGGGACCCCCTCCCCGTTGCGCACGAGCCTATGAAAACCAAACTTCACCATATTATATTCGTAATAAAAGTATCATTTACTATCCCTTAATTGAGCCCTGATTATCAGAACAAAAATGTAAACAATATGCTATCAACCAATTAAAATGCTAGAAATCTGCTAGATATTGGATTTCTAGCCATCTGATTGGTTTGTAATAATTATGTTTGTAGTGGTGAGAGCTCAATTTAAGTTGAACATACTTCAAAATATTATTTTGTTTGTTTAATAGGTACTATTAAATCATGTCGCATATTTACCTATTCACATATTACCTGCTAGGACAAGTAGGTAATCAAAATTTGAACGAGTCTTTTATTGTTACAGCATGTCGAGTATTTCATATTCAGAGGCGTTTTGGGAATGTCCAAAGATATCAATCATTTAATTTTGGAACTAACCGGCGACATAGTTTCACCTTGCACGCAAATTAAATGGGATTCGGCGGATAGTCTAGTTGTTCCTATTATGCCACCGTCACTGTCCAGTAGTTGTAAATTAATTCATATTAATTACGTTCTTAAAGTAAGTAGCTAGTATTCTAATTAAATAAATATACCGACATCGACTCGCCAACGGTGGCGGATTTTAATAACTTGAGGGTGAGAAGTTGCAAAACGACCATCATTCACTCCCTGGGTCTCAGCTCAAGTGAGCCATTCGTTGGATTCTACAGTACACGCCGGTCGTTTCGTTTATGTCGAAAAAATTAGCTAGATGGCTATTTCCCCCAAGTAAACACTTTGTTAGTAAAAATGAATTTTCATTAAGCGTAAATAATGTGTCGTCGTGTGCTTGAAACGTACTACTAACGTTGCTGTTACCTAACCTATCATAGTTGCTGAGTGCTTTGGTTATGATGGCTGTCCCCCCTTTCTGTAGAAAACACGTTTAAAAATATGTATTGTTATGATTTTTTTTTCCAACTCATTTTCCCCTGGAAATGGCGTATTCTTTTTGAAGATTTTAAGCTTTTAGAATTAATTATAAGATGTAAAATTTATGGAGGAAAATATTTGAAAAAATAGTATTTCTATCTCGATGTTAAATTTGGAACTTATCGATTGTATATGTATAAAATCGAAACTAAACTAGAAAATTACTAATCTTATTCGGATCTCCTTCTTTATAAATCAGTTTCTAGTACACAAATATTACCATCCTTGTGCTAAATGATTTCCATGATTGAAACGTTTCACCAATTAAAGAAGAGTAATCTCAAATTTTTTCATAGGATACCAACTAGGTGCCTAACTAGATATAGAATTTGAATCCGCCACCGTACTGTAAAAATTCTTATACCGAATGATTAACACTTGATTTTTTCATTTGCACAGGTAAGCCTTGAATTTGAAACAAAAAGTGACGATTTACCAATGCACTTTCCTATTACTATTGCGACTGTACCGTTTAGAATTCCTAATTCGAACTTGCAACCGAATATATACTACGGTATTATACGATATTAATTCTTCGCCATAATTATAGTATTTATTTGAAAATAAAATAACTGATAACGATTTACATTGGTCTTCAAATCGTTTACAGATGTGGCTTCAGAGCATGCTGAAGGTGGTATGTACATAGCTCCAGAATTTCTGCTCGGTCAAGTGTACGATGGTGCGAATCAAGAAACTATCGTATTGTATCGTCCTGTGTACGTTGCTGTTCGTAAAACTCCTCAAGAAGAAGCTAAACCTGGTGGATCTTCGACCCCGAAGTAGCAGTGAATATAAACCGAATACAATCGAAAATAAAAATATCAGTATTATTTGATAAAAATGTACGATATGTTTTGACTCGTGATATCAACCTTAATTTTGAATTTTTGATCATTTCTGTTTCTACGATGCGATCGATCAAAATCTTTTAGTTATTAGTACAATAATGTTTTTTTTTTTGCGTATATTTTTCTAAAATTATTTGTACTTATCTAAACTGTTGTATTCTTTAAAAAAATATATATATTGATCTCCTTTTTGTCACCAATAAACGGAATAAATAGAGTGCACGTGTTTTTAAGTGCGTATTTTTTTGTTTTTTATATAATAATTGAAAAAAAAAAAAAAAAAAAGGTATTGTGAATTACAGGTACTTGCAATTATGTCCTTTTTCACTCGCTAAACATGCCTATTTTCGAACATAGGCTGTACACAGTTGTACATCAAATGTAACGCTTGATTAGCGGATATTTTTCAAAAAAAAAAAAAAAATGCAATATTTTGCGCGTTTTTCTTCATGTTGTATAAGTATTGTAATGTTGATGTGTATTTAATGCTCAAATTATCTAACAACTATATTCTCGTTGTGAAGTAGATTTATCTTCTTTTTTTTTTTTTTTTTTTTTTTAAATCTTTTTTTTTTCAACCACCAATGATAATACACGTATGTAATTGTCGTTTAAAAGTTTCTCGATACGTTTGTACTGTCATGCTCCGCGTTGACCAACTGGCCGGTCGATTCGTTGTGTTGCATTGAGACTGTGTGCCTGTGTGCCTGTGTGCTTCCTCTACATATAGGTAGCCTAACCTAATTATATGGATGCGTACGTAGGCCTACCTACACATACGTTACGCAAAGTCATATCTATTCTTAGTAGCGATGTTTCGTATCGGTATTATTATTATTATTTTTTTTTCTCTTAAGAATGAAAGTTCACATTTACGCGTGTTTCGGTGCATTTATACGCTTGCTGAGTTTTTCATGGCAAATCCACCAAACTGGTACTACACGGACATACGATGTAAGATCGTACCATTTTACGAAATGTTACGCAGGTTCAGCAAATCCTCGCGTCTGTCTGCCTCGCAATTTTGCAAAAATACTACCTACTTGTTTACTTACCTACCTACGTAAGTACCTACCTGCCTGCCTGCCCACCCACAAGGTACAACGACTGTCAGATGACAACTAGTCAGTCAGCACCCAGTGCGCAGTCGGTCCGATTTTGGTCGTTCGATTTTGAGGGCGATAACCAAGTCATCGTATACATTTACGCACTGGCGGCTAATGAAAATTGTACCAAGTTACGTATTTTTTGCACCCAGCACTCACACACGCACAGGTACCTAGGTGCGTTACGAATCGAATGACAAGTACCCACGTGCACTTTACGACGTAGCCCACATCCAACACTAGTGTAAACAAATTTTGCAATACTATGGGTACAGTCGAGAATAAAATTTTCAAAGAAAGCGAAAGCACTCGCAAATCCGAATCATTTTCTTTTTCCGGTTGACTCATCGTGCATTGTCGCATCGCGTCGTCATTAGCGCCATATTTCTCAGCTGCTAGGTATCGGAAGGCCGTCATTTCAAGCGAGAACCAGCTAGCGGATACACCCTAGACCACAGTAAGTACTCGTATTTTGCAGCGTTTACCACCGGTAGTGTACCACCCGTTAACCCGTTAACCCGTTAACGTGCGTATTGGTACTGCGCAAGTACCTTGGTATAGTATCGACGTTATTATACTGATCGCGATGCGAGCATATGTTAGTAGAACGTATCGAATTCTTTCGTGGGCGAATAAGAGCACAAATACATTCGCCATAACCGTGCAAAAAGCCAAGGTAAACCAGACGCACATCTATCTAAGTACCTACGTACGAGTATCCGTAAGTTTGAATAGCAAAACGTGTGACCAATTGGAATGTACAACTACACGCTGCATGCGCTGTGCAGTGTGTACATATTACAAGCCACAATATATGCATAATGTAAAAAGTAGGTAGATAGGTACAGTAGGTATGTACTTGCGCCGCTGTACACTGTGGTACTATGCAACACACTACAACACACTACAGCACACTACAGCACACGTATACGCTACGTACGTACGTACGTATAGCATAGCTAATATACGTGTGTTGTATCGTGTATGCATATTGCACATTAGTACATGGTACATACTTACAATACATAATCTACACCACAACTATACAGTACGCCAGTAAGCCTACGTGTACGATTTGTATGTAGCTATGTGCTCGGATAGATGCGTATGCGCTACGTCTATGTAGATGTACACCGTAGTACTGTAGAATGTACGCGCGAGACTCGCGACCTGTATTTTTATCAGCACACCAACACCAACACCAACACCAACCACCACACGGTGCATATGGCATGGCACACGTTCACGATCGCGATGCCTGTAGGCCTGCACTTCCTGCTACTGCCCAACATAGGTATTCGCTACTCGCATCGGAGACTTGACAATCGTAATCACTCTACAGAGACAAGACACGTCCATTGCAGACGCATAGTGTCGATAAATAAGTTTCCCTTCTCGATAGAAATTTCATTTTGCACGATATTGAAAAACTAAATAGACCACGCGCCACGTTGAAGAGCGTTAAAAGATCAACATTAGGTAAATTTTTCGTCACAATAGACGCACTCCTGCCAACATAAAGAGCACATCACAGATCGCGCAAATTCCAACAGCGGCTGCTAATTGTAACGGCCGCTTCCTGCTCACGCAGTTCAATTTTTTCCCGTATAAGACCTTTTTCAGCAAACTAAAACTTGCGAACACAAAGGACGAGCAGCACAAGTCTGGAAGTCTGGGCCGTATGTAGACTGTTCCGATGATTCCCACCTCGAGAGTCTCAAGCATTTCAGATGGTACGCTTCCAGGAGGTGGGTGGGTGAGTGTTGTTGCGACGAAAAAAAAAAACTTTTCCCTTCGGAGGGCGTACCAAGCGGGGTTTGCTTTATTGCATTCACGAGATGCATCGCATTCGTGAATGCTGATACAACTATCATCGAAGATGGCGGCACCACCCGCACACTGTATGCACGAATATTCGCAGGTTTTTCCTTCAAACTACAACAGTAAACTCAAAAATATTGAATTACTGTCTGTTAGGTCGTTCAATCACACAGCAGACGCGTTCATACCAGTAGCATCTGTATCATCTTAAAAATTTCAACTTTTATAACTGTTTTCGGTTTGCACACATCGAAATGGCAAACTTACACCTACTTTGACTTATCTTCGTACTAAATGTACTCTAACTAAGAAGCGAATGTAAAACACGCTTCGCATTTTCACAGTGCCTAAGTTATTCCCGATCTGCAAAGTTGAAACCGTTTCAAAACTAGAGGAAAACCAAAGGTTTCATTACTGTTTCCAAACAGTGGTTTTTGTTTTAAAACTATTTTGAAACTACTTCGATACAGTTTTATAACTGTATCGAAACCGCTTTCCAAATGGTAACTTTGCAGATCAGATTTTTATGGAAAAATGAAATAATTTTCGTCTTACCTGTATGGATTCGTTGGTGCGCTTTCAAATGGGAACTTTTCGTATACACTTTTTTGCAGCCTACAGAAAAACAAAAACAAACAAGCCAACGTTACAATTTAAATCCTATACCTATTTTATAAATAGCGATAACAGTCTAGGAACCAGTTCATTCTCTGTCAATCCTTATAGTAGCCACTTGATGTGTTTGAACCTTAGGTTTGCAAGACACGCCCCAGCTCCCCATCCATAAGAAGTAGGAAATGTAAGTTTGGGCTCTAGGTAGCACTAGTAATGAATAGACTGAGTTACTGGCAGTGACGTAGCGTCCATGTAAGCGATGCTTATACTTATAAAAATTCGGAAAAAAATTACTGTCAATATTTATAAATTCAAAAACGTAAAATCGACTATAAAAGGAGATAGAATCCGGAAAAAAGAGAAAAATTGCTGCTAATCTTTATAAATTTAAAAATGTAAAACAAGATTATAAGAGGTTACAAATATAATAATAATTCGTCCGTTCATTCTATTCGTGTAGTTAGCGATAGACGTCTTACTTACAATGCCGGATAACGAACATTGCCCCTACTTTTATGGGTATCTTGTGAAATTGTAGGTACGAGGGGGGAGGGTGTGTTGGAGGGAATTTGAGTGAAAATGCGCTAAGTAGTGGATACAGGTTTTGTAAGCATTCGTCGAATTACTTATGCATTAATAAATGGTTCGACGCTACACTAAGTTTCATCCTATAAACAAATTTTCAATATTTATATCGCTTACGCTTAATTTACCTCACACCCGGCCCCCGGCCACTAGGTACTGGACTAGACCAACGCACCATTGCGTCACCATAGTAAATTTTTTCGGCAATGTGACCTGAAGTGTGCTCTACTATTGAAGTTGAACAACATTGAAATGTAATCTTCACACTGCGAAGTTGAAGTATTTTTTTTTTTAGTTTGAGTTCCACATCGTATTCGCCTCCTCGAAAATGTATTTATACCACTACCGTTTCCTCGCTTTAGATGTCGGTTTTGAACTTAGTTCTTTGTCATTAGATCAAACGAGGCTGTCAATGTGCACCAATTGGCACATGTTTAAGTATTACAGGAGTAGTGAAAAGTAAACATTTCTCAATGGAACTATGTTTACGCATTTTCAAAATTTTCTTAGAATACACCCTGGATTTTCTACGAAGAATGATTCAGTCAAATTTACCCTGTAATTAGAGCTCAAAAAGCAAGAATGGGGAGGAGAAAATGGGCAGGGCTTCCTTCGGGTTAATGCTCCTGGTCAGCGTTCAAGCGCCAATCTATGGCTGCTTATCGTACAAATAAAAAAAAAGGTAAGAGTATAAAACAGCCAAAAATGTTAAGAAATAATCAAAAGTTGTGAAAATGCCACGAAATTTGATTTCAAACAACCGGTAGACGTCCTGAAACATCGCTTAACGCGCTATCCTGTCTATTTTTCCAGTTCTAGAAGCACACTTTTAAGCCTACAATCACTTATAGCTGCAGTGGCATGTATGGAAGGGTTGTTTAATTTGATTTATGTACTGTAAATATAAGCGAAAACGAACACGTAAAAGTAAGAGAAACTATTTGCGTTTGTACACACCTAAAAAATTGCAGTGGTGTATTCTCCTCTTCTCCAATTCTGGATTATTTCTTCTGTTGTACCTTTGGGTGGGTCTAGACATTTGCATAGTTGATGTAATTGGGTATGGTGGCGGTGGTGTTCGACGTATGCCGTTTGCTGTTAATGCACTCATTTCTGTCGTATCAGTATTGACAGATATTTGAGAACAAGAGTACACAACGCGTCCAGGAATAGATGAATACGAATGGGTTTTATAATTATGGTATTGATGGTGGTGTTGCTGAGGGGGATGTGGAAGATGATGTGGCGGTGGTGGTGGTTGTTGTTGCTGTTGTTGTTGTTGTTGTTGTTGTTGCTGCTGCTGCTGCTGCTGTTGCTGATGAAGATGATGCTGATGGTGGTGATGGTGGTGAGGGTGACTATGATGATGATGATGATGATTAAGATGGCCATGATGGTGTTGCTGGTGAGACAGCGGTACAGAAATACAGCTGGAACTGGTGTTATTATCGATATCGCCGCTATTATTCAGCCTACTGCAATTGGTAATATTGTTGTTACTGATGATGATACCATCATTCGCGTTACCGGCAATATTATTATCATCACTGGTATTACAGTTGTCGTCATTGTCCTCGCCATCTCTGTCACCATCGCAATCTTCATTATCATTATCACCGTGGCTATTATTATTACTATCGTTATTTCTACCATTACTACAACTAAGGAGTTTCTTATTATTTTTACTGGTATGACTGCAAGTAGTACAGCTAATATTACGAATACTCTCACCGCTGTCGCCACTACCGCTACTATTATTGTTGGTACAACCATTGCTACTATGATTGGAATTAATATTACGGTGATGGGAGACAGCGATGGTGGCGGTGGTGGAAGAGGTAGAGGTGATTGCTGAGGTGGGTACAGTCGTATTCTCAGTACTGACACTGAGACTACTACATACGTCACTACCGTGATTATTACAGCTATTACTATTGTTACAACTAGTGCTTCTACTACTGCTACCACTTCTGCTGGTGTACGATGTAGGAGCATTAACGTTAATCAGTTGTAAGGAAGATGGCGAATGTAGCGGTGGTAACTTTTCAGTTTTGACTGCGACTGGATGAACGATACTGTAAGCATCGTGCCCGGCAGATTCGTCGGATGATTCGACTTTAATTTGAGGTGGCGGCGGCGGCATACCGCTACTTATAGCGGTAACAGCCGTTAACGAGTCCATCATCACGACGTTTTCTGCATCCAATCTGTGCATACTGGACGTTATGTCGTCCCACATGGCCAATTTTGGAAGGACTTGTTCGGAAGTGTGGCTTTGGGCATGATCGTGGCTGTGACCGTGCCCGTGCCCGTGCCCGTGCGAATGCATATGCATGTTTTGTACGCTTTTCTGCTGCATGAAAGGCGATGGTAACGACGACAAACTGCCACAACCAGCGTGTTGTTGGTACGTTCGCGAGTTATGGATGGAAAGCGAAAACGGCGATGGTAACGGAGTTTCGAAAAAATCGTCAATTTGCGAAACCGACTCGCGACGCTGTTTTTCCTGCTCCGCCGATCTGTACGCGTATTCGTTTCTGATGGCATCTTCTTCTATTCGTTGTATTCGTTCCAAATCGTGCTTGTACAAACGGGTGTCTAGAGCGTCGAATTCTGTGGCCTGCAATCAAAAACACCACACATCAGATCATCGCGTACACATAACAAAGTGATCGATTTTCAAAGTCACAAATACGTTTGGCCATCGAGCGTTTCACATTTAATACGTGTAGTAGGGTAAGTTCTGGTGAGTATATATTCTCATTTTTTGTGTAAACGATGTAATTTCCTCGCGACGGAACCCACGCATAAATATACTCCGATAAAAAAGGACGAACTTTAAATAAGACATACATACACTCTCGATGATGTATAGAAGAGCAGTGTAGGTACCTACCTACCTACCTACCTACTTACGTAGACCAGACCTACACCTACCACTGCTCACCTACCTTTCTAGTATATATATGCACGGTAAAGAAGAAAGAAAGAAGCACACGCTCACGAAAACAAGCGGAAAATAAAAGGTATACTACTATAGACCTTGGACTTGGCGTGGTTCTCTACAGTTTAGGTACAAAGATACGTAGGTGTGACGTTGTTGCTGTTTGCTGTTGTTTTTTTTTTCTATTCGGGTAATACGTTTTGTTTTGTGTTTTGTGTTGTTGTTGTTGTTGTTTTTTTTTTTACATTCGCCTTCAATTCGACGTCGGTATAATTACTTATTGCTAAACGGTTCGAGTGTGCTACGATTTAAACACCAAACAAATTGAATAGCGTACCTGGAAATATCTGTTCAACGCGTAGAGAGATATGTGTACGAAAATATACGTATGAACCTAAATGTACATTTGGGCATTCGGCGCGAAGGCATCGCAACTATCCAATAGCGAAACTGTAGGAATTTTTTCAATTTACATACTCGTACACGAAAAGCAAAGAGCAGAAACAAGGCCCAGCAAACGGCATTCACATCGCGAGATGAAAACAATATCGATCGGAAGTAATCGAAAGCTATCGCCGCGAAATGTTCGATTTTAAATCGCAAAAATCGATTATTATTCGTTAGTCTGCCTTGTAACGCAAAACTTTCGATTAATTTCGATTGAAATGCACTTTTTCAGCTGGAAAATTTTTGTACGCGTATTCGAGGAGAGAGATCATTTTGCTACGTTTTTTTGAAGGATGAAGAATCTCGATTTTCGCGATCTACAACTTTCCAACCTCTTGCTAGGTAGTAGGTAACCAATGGTATCAGATCCGGATTCTAATGCTCCAGGGAGACGTGAAAACTCAAACCGCACTTTAGCAGCTCTGCGACCGAGGTCCTGCGACACTTATAGGGCGGTAAAAATAACGCAAAGCCGCGTTTTTTCACAAAAATTACATTACTTCGAGTGCCCGTAACTCTATTCCTCTTTGAGCTGGGGGCACAAAATTTTGTACGATGCGTTTTCAACTCGAAGCCAACCAACTGCGTGAATTTGGTCAGAATTCGAGGAGAGTTTTTTTATACGACCCACTTCGTAACTTCGATATGAAGTCGGCACGGATTAAAATCATCTTTTTCGAACTATGTAAAACTTTTTGGATGTTGAACCGAACCCAAAAGGAACACTTCAACACTTCGAGAGGAGAGTCCGGGAAAATGGTTGAAATATTTTTGCCCTGTTTAATGTGACACCCTACTAAATGTAGGTCGGTAGTTAGGCACCATCGCAATTTGTAACTAGGTTAGGTACTCGTACGGTTTGTTCGATTTTTCTCGCGCCCCCAGATAGGTGTATCGGATACCTTGTTTCGGTACGTTCAAGTAGTTAGGTATTGTATTCGCGACTTTTTCAAACTCGACGAAATAAG
Organism: Ferrisia virgata; assembly: GCA_900060175.1. Taxonomy (NCBI): domain Eukaryota; kingdom Metazoa; phylum Arthropoda; class Insecta; order Hemiptera; family Pseudococcidae; genus Ferrisia; species Ferrisia virgata. The sequence continues at coordinate 1,438 of FIZR01013680.1, read as the reverse complement.
AGTTGTTGAGACGGAAGATGGCGTGACGTGACAAGAGGCTGAGCTGAACCCGAATCACGTATTACGTGCGGCATAATGATTAATAATCGATGTGCGATGGTCTTTGTAGTCGCAGTAGGTAGGTAGGAGACAGGGTTGATCCATGCGTTTCGTACCGATATACTGCGATCTGGACTGGTCGCAAAACAAAAGCAACTCGAAGTAGGGCGGAGATGTGGACTAGTGAAGTCAATGAGCAAAATCATCGATTGTCCGCCGCCACCGCCTGGCCCATTAATCGGAACTCGGTCCATTTGGGCATTTACACGCGAATACGCGTAAATATCAACATTTTTTAATGCGGCCAACAGAATTCGAAACGAACAAATGAGAAAATTCGATTTTCGGACAGAGTCGAAAATTTCGAAAGACTCTCATCGAAATGTTCATCGATGAAGGAAACGCGTACATTACAAGCTAAATGCGAACGTAACGGAGTCTTAAGAGAATTTTAATAAGCTGAAAAATGGAAAAAATGAAATACGAGTAGGTAGCTAGCTAGCTAGCTAGCTAGGTAGGTAGGTAGGTAGGTAATAGGTAGATAAGTCTACGTACATACGTATGTAGAGGTGCAATGGTACATCTACGTACAATTGTAGATAATTATCACATTCTGGCACACACGGTTGTACACGTGGAACGGAGACTACTTTTATATTTAGTAAATATAGATGTAGGTGCTTACTGCTTGCTACTTACTACTTAGAGCAACAGTAGTAGGTAATAGATAAGCACATACGTGTATCTGTATACTGTACTTACGCTGCTCACGGCTACACGCATATATATATATATATATATATGCCGAAACAGAATACAGCATTCGCTGAACGCTATAAAGCTGTATTACTCTTACTCGTAAAACGTTGTTATGTTAAACAATAAAACAAATACGAATACGAATACAAATACTAATACCTACCTACCTACCTACCTAGGTACGTACGTATGTAAAAGAGACATCCGACGTTGGACGTCCGACATTCGACACTAATACCCGGATAATTGGCAACCAACGACGCTATGCCAAGCCGTTAAAATGAAATACACAGAAATATCGCGAATACGAATATTTTATCTATACACTCGTACCGTACCGTACCGTACTGTACAGTGCTATACCTCTCTTCCTATGCAGATGGAGATACGTACACCGTTGAGGTACTTCGCACGTAAATGGAATATAAATTAACAGCGACCGTATCCTAATGTTTTGTTCTTTTGCTCGTGTGTACGTAGTACTCCGTACTCGTACATTTGTACCTACCCTACCCTACCTACCCTATCTACACGTAGCTAACTTTACTAAGCGATTCTTTTTCTTCTTTTTTTATTTCTTTTTTTCTTTTCTTTTTCTTTTCTTTTTTTTTTTTTTTTTTTTTTTTTTTTAAATGGCAGG
>FIZR01013678.1:0-25797 GCA_900060175.1 Ferrisia virgata | reverse complement strand
ATCGATGGAACAAATTTGAATACTTGGTACACTTGTTACTTGGATCAATAGAAAAACGTAAGCAAGACGTAAAAAATTTATAGCGCCCCAAAATAGCACCCATCCTTCCTAATTTTTGGTTATTGATAGGTTGATGATATTGGTGTCGTTTTCACATTAGTCGAGCCTTATGAATACGAATATGAACTTAATTTCAGTGTCGGACCCGCTGGAGGCCCTAATTCCGGAGGGGGGGGGTTCCCCTTTTTCAAAAGTACTTTTTTAAACTATAAATCTTTAGAAAGTGCTCCAGGTATCCTATGCAACTATAAATCTAGCCATTAATTATCAGCCATCGATAAGAAGTAAAAAATTTACCGAACCCCTTTATAGGCTAAATAACAGAGCATCTCCATCTCCCCCTTTCTCATTCAACTCTAACAGTTGGGTTGCAGGTAATTGGTTGATATTGGTGTCGCTTTCACCTAAAATGTACCTTCAAAATGCGAATATAAACTTAGTTTCAATGTCGGACTCCTTACAGGTCCTAAGCCGGGAGTTTTCTATGGTCAAAAGTACTTTTTTAACTATACATCTTTACGTAATACCTCACGTCTATCTTATACAGCAATTAATGAAGCTATTAATTGTAAACAATTCGTAAGAAATGAAAAACTTACCGACCTCCATGTAAACTGAATAGCACAGAACTCCCCTCTCCCATTCCTATGGCCAACGTTGATATTGAAGTCGTTTTCACATAAGACGAAACCTCCTGAATATGAATATGAACTTATACTCCAAGTCTACCTTCCTTCTCTCCTACAGGCAATAATCAGGGTTTTTTGCCCAAAAGAACTTTTTTAACTGAAATTCTTTAACTACAACCCAATACACCCTATACAACTCGTATTGAAGCTATAGAAAGAAAATTTTTGACACGAAAACTAAGTGACAAAATATGAAACAAAAATTCGATACTTATAATACGGGCAATCTATTTACAAAAGTGTATGAAATAAACAAAAGGAACTAATTACAAAACCGAAAAACAAAAATTAGATAATATTGACACGAAAAACTGCAGAAAACCATAAGTTCGAAGAAAAGTTTCAACATAAAGAACTATATACAAGCTTGTAAATTAGAAAAATTGAAATAAATTTTATAAGATTAAAATCAAAAACTCTACATATATGATACGTGGGACACTTTCTAAAGATTTATAGTTAAAAAAAGTACTCTTGGAAAAGGAAACCCCCTGAATTAGGATCTCTCGGGGATCTGACACCGAAACCAAGTTCATATTCGTATACAGACGGCTCGATTAATGTGAAAACGACACCAATGTCTCAACCTATTTATAACCAAAAATTAAGAAGAGAGGGGGAGTGCTATTTTGAGATGCGATAAATTTTTTACGTCTTGCTTACGTTTTTCTATTGACTCAAGTAACAAGTGTAACAAGTATTGCATTTGTTCCATCGATAACTAATTTTTTCGAATATATCGCCATTTACCCCCATAATTCAAGTTTTTTTTTTTTTTTTAATTTTCACTATGGCGCACCCTTATAAAAAGTTTTGAAAAAATATATGCGATGGAGAGGTCTAATATACATCTGAAAAATATGATTTAAAAATTTTACAAAATCGTTACCCGTATTTGAATAAATAAAAAAGTTAGAAATGGTCGTTTAGGGTGGAAATTATAGTGGGGGGGGGTTGATTTTTTCCTAGGATGTTTCCCATTAATGTTTACAACATGTTTTTCAATTAAAGCCCCCCTCCCTTTCGAGAAGGAGTGGGGTTGGAGGTCCAAAACTTCGGTCAAGAATGTTTCATGATGGTGCCCACCTGCCATCAAAGTATCATCCCGAAATCTCTCTGGAGAAAATTTAACATTCAAATCCGCCAACGGTCCTTTCAGGTAGTAGGCTTGGATTGGTGGAGACTTTGATATTTTTGAGCGGTGATGACCTCGGGTAAAAATTCAGTTATACCTTAATTTGAGATGGGGAGTACTGAGGGGTTAAAATAGAAAAAGTTGTTCGTTTTTAAGCCAATCGATAGGGAATCAGAAGTTGTATAACATGTCCAAAAATCAGCCTCCCAGATAAGGGGAATTCATTTTTTTGACCAAGAAAAAAAGCTGTGCCACGCATATCTCCTCTCCGAACTGATTTGGGTTTAAAGCATAAATATTTAAGAGAGGTCCTTTAGACGTGCCTTTTGTGGTTTCAACCTTTCATCTCAATTGTACCCTCTCACAGCCTCGAAAAGGGATTTTGAGCGATTTTACTTATTGCTTGAGTTTGTTTTACGCATATTTTGCTTTCAAATTCAAAGTCTGTTCAATTTATTTAGTCGGCTACCTTAAAGATGGGTAGAGCTACCATCGCAGGGAATACGTTTTACACAAACGCTAGAGCCGCCTAAACAAATTGCACAGACTTTAGGAAGTTAAAATTTGTTATGTAGACTTGGAGGTAATCCTCTAGCGACTTTTGGGGGTTTCAGCTATTCACTCCAACATCTACCCATCCCCTACCCTTATTCGGGAAAAAACCTCCCAGAGTGCTTCTTTTTTTATTCCACGCACGTGCAATTCGTATTTTACGAAAATCAGACTGAAAAAGCATCGCGAAAGCATTAGGATGCGATGCTTTTATCTTTAATTTACCCTTCAAAAAAAATGAGCAAAATTACATTTTTCTACTGATCGATAGTAAGTTCCATGAAAACTACATTAACCAGTTGAAACAATCCACCTCACTGAAGAAAATATTTTTTATCTGCTTAAGTTAATTTTCAATAATTCTGGAACATTTCGAAAATCCGGTGCAAATTAAGCTTTCTTCTGGACGCTCCAGAATGCCAGAAAATTGCGATAGGCCAACTTGCAAGGTCGGTATTAGGACTTAACTATGTGTTTATCGAAAATTCATCGCACCTGTTCAATTTAGGACAATGTTACCCGGTAACCCAATTTCATCCTTTATGGCATCAACGGAGCGAATTTCGGAGAATATTTTCTTTTGCCATATTCGTAATTCATCTTCGCGATCGATTTGTTTTCGTCAAAAATTTGACAAAAATCAAAAAATAAATTCGTTTTGAGGTTTTTTAAACGTGCTCTTTGCATCAGTCTCGGTTTCGTTCAAATCGGAGGCGGTCAGTTCAAAACATTCCGTTGTAAGCCTATCACCCGAAAATGAACAATTTGCCAATTACATGTACAAATCAAATTGAAAAAATCTTCAACTTCGTCGTGTAAGGAAAAATTATACATCATAATTTCCAAGAAACGTAATCGTCGAAATGAACTTCTAGCGTGTCTTCGCAATGCAAACGAAAAAAAACATCGATGATTCGAACTCGCTCACACAGACAACTAATACGGACATACAAATACATACTAAGTATTACACCGATGCCTAAAATACGTATACAATAGGTGTCGATCGATTTACAAAATCGCTAAGAACATCGTCATGAGGATCCTTTATTTCCTGTGTAATTATCATATACGTACTTGCGTACGACAGAATAAATTTCGTGCAAATAAGGTTAATAGGTTAATTGTAAATGAAAATTAAAAATCACCAGGAAACGATTAATCCGAGAGAAGCGTCTCGAAATAACGGTTTAAGTCGCATTATAACCACCTTTAATTCAATAATAATCTGCGAAAAGAGCAAAAAATAATAATTTCGCAAAATCCTTTTAAATGTGAAAAAATAAATCCTAATACGGGCTCTCGAAAACTCTCAACCATACACCTTACCTATACGAACACTACACAAAACGAAATTGCAAATTTTTCTCAAAAAATAACATACCACACTTTACACACACACATTTCATACAAAATTAACTGAAGTACGTTAAACTTCATCTCCCTCGTATTAAAAAAATAACAATAATAATAAGAAGAATTCCGCCATAAGTTAAACATTCCTCATTTCTTTTTTTTTTTCGTTCATTTAGAATCGATTAAATATACGAAGTACAGTGCAGTGCACATTACAAATTATACAATGATACTGTACAGACAAGTGAAATTATGGGCTAACTGTATCGTCATCGTTATTTTCTCCTCTTCTTCTTCTTCCTGTCCCGATTAGTGTGGTAGCTTACGATGATATTACACAGCATTATAGTTGTTTAATATTGATGATACCAGTGATAACGACGACAGTAATGGTCGTTTGCATAATTTACCGGTAAACAGTTTCATTTACACTTTTTAATTATCTTGGCATTTTTCGTGAATATTTCGTCTTTACATCTACTTTTTGCGCGTGTTCTCTCCATTCGTCAAGCTTTTTTTTTTCTCGCTATTTCTCGGTTATTCACTTTATATCGTCGACACTTTTAATGTGCTCGGTTTTGTAATTGTGATTGATAAGGTTCGATTTTTTTCTACTTCATTTCATCCTTTTTTTTTTTTTTTTTTTTTTTTTTTTTTACTACATTTTTCTCTCTGAGAGTGCAAAATTATTATAATTCATATGAAAGTGATAAATAAGAGTTCGGACGGTCGAAAAATTTTCACTCGTAATCGTATTAACGATAAACGTTGGTTCGTACTTGAACGTGTATTCAAGTGCGGTTATAAAATAAGAAAAATTTGACATCCTAAACAGGAAAATTAAAGCTGGAAAATCTTGAAGTTGTACGGTACGTATTTCTTGATTTTCATCACTACCTATAAATAATGGCGTATAGTTCTCTCGTATTGTAAATAATGAAGAGATGAAGATATGTGTTGATACGACCACCCAACACGATTCATTTAGGCATGTTACAAAATTTCAATTATCGACCATCGTAATCCAAAACCCGTCGTGCAAATGTCGTCAGTTCGGTGTCATGTGACGCGTCATTTTCAAGTCAGTACACATTAGATCCCGCTTTAAAAAATGTTAACCGATCAGAATAATGATTGTTTTACCCACTTTAATAGGCATTACAATTACTGTGTCAATTTTAAATCAGAGAAACGTCATCAATATTCTATGGCACGAATGTGGTATACTTTTGGCGAATTTTTGAGTTCCAGGTGACACATGAACGACACAGATATGTTACTTACAATTTTGACATTTTCGTTGGCGCATTAATGACGTAGGAATGACATATTTTTAACGTTTGTAAGATTATATTCTATTGGCATAAATGTGACATGAAGTTGATGTTTCAGCTGACACATTTGCGGCACACGAATGACATATTTCTGACACATATTGCGTACCGCTATCGTGACACAATTGTGTCGTATGATTGGCGCTTTTGTTGGTGGATGGCAGGCTTATGTTACAGCAACTTTTTGACACAGTTGTAACATACTTTCAACTTCGATTTGGCAATGCACAAATGCCATATGAATGACATCCAACATGCTTTTGACTTGATTATGACGCTGATGTGACTTCGGAGTGCCACACTTCAGGCAACATTCTGACACAGTTCTGGTATGATTATGACACCATTCTGACACTATTCTGACACATTTATGGCGTACTTTTGATACTAGTTTGGCATATTTCTGACACAATTGTGGTATATTTTTGACAGTGCTGCTGAAAATATGTTACAATTGCGTCAGAAATGTGTCAAAGTAGTATCAAAATCACGCCATAAATGAGTCAGAATGGTGTCATAATGTTGTCAGAAGCATGTCAGAATTGTGTTAGCATGGTGTCATAATATTATGAAAGAAGTATGCCACTCCTAAATCACATTAGTGTCATAATCTAGTCAAAAGTATGTCAGATGTCATTCATATGGCAATAGTGTACTGTCAAAATAGAGTCAAGTCTACACAGCATTAAAACATGTCACAACAGAATCAAATCGATTTTACATGGTTGTCAGAAGCACACCACTACCAAGTTAGATAAGTGGCATGATCAAGTCAAAAGCATTTCATTATTATGTCAGTAGTGTACCATCAATGTTTCAATACCTTGTCAAGTGAATGTCGTATCATTGTCAGAACCAAAAAATGAAGTAGTTAGTGCCCTTTAAGGTCTTCTTATGCTAACTGCCACAGTAGCTGAATTGGTAAAGAAGTCGATTTGTACCCAAGAGGACCCAAGTTCGAATTCCGCCATCAGCGAAAAAATCGAAAAATTTTGCGAGTCTTTGTAAATAAAAAAAATAATTATCATCAATACTTTAATATTAATAGTAATTTAGTATAATGGAGAATGAAATATGTCAGAAATTTGTCAGAAATGTATCAGAAACATGTTATTTTTGCAACAAAAGGTCTTATTTTTGCATCAGAAGCGTGCCATTATCATGTCAGAAATGTGCCATTATGGTGTCAGAAACATGTAACTGATGAGTCAAATACATGTCATTAATATGTCACAGTAGTAACGTTATAGCCTTGTCATAATGAAGTCACTATGGAGTCATCCTGGTGCTGCAATTGCACCATTTCAATGTCACTATCGTGAGTTTGGCAAATATTTAATGATCTCGGGTTGGCTTAAGCTTTGCCAGAAGTGTGTCTTTTTTGCTGTCAAAAGCCTCACGCCAGAATTGTGTCATATGACACTACTTATCCTGACACCATTTGCACGGCGGGAATTTGACGACAAATTTAACCATCTTTTTTACGAAATTGTTTCAAAATCTTCATACAACTTTTATTCCACGTACAATTCGCATCCAATTAAAAGGAAAAATGAGCCATTTTAGCTCAAAATTGATCATTCGTTGTTTCCATAAAGTCAAAATAAAAACATCTCTCGGAGAACACTCACAAAGTATTAGACCTAATCAAGTAACTTATTTTCTCAAGTTCTCATACTTGATTCATTCGGATTTCAATTTAGTTCACATCTCATAGGCCTAGTTTTCATGATCAAAACAATCGCCACACTTGGCAGGAATAATATGGAACCATGTATATTAAAACTCTCACTCTTTACCGTTCTGATAAAAGATGAGTCATCAAATCGGTAACAAGTATAAATCTATAGATTTCACCGATCATCGCGCATTCTAACAATAATCTCACACTTTTCAAAGCATCCCTTTAAATTTTTTGAAATAAAATAAAAGAAATGATCGAAATCCAATCCACACCGCCGAACAAAACTTGATAAAAGCTACACACAACTATACGCCGGAAATAAACCGCATTCACGATAGAAGAACAACAAATCATATCGTAAGCCTCAAAATTCAGTAACTTCTATATAAGGCCCTATTTGTAAAAAGTATTGCGAACCGATAACGAACCTTTACACCATTAAAAAACCCAAAATTTATGTCAAGCGATTAAAAACTCCACCGAGATTTTTTCCCTCCAAAATTACTATATGAAAGAGAACTACGAATCGAATACATATAAGTCGTCGAGAACGTACACCGAACTCGAATCGCAGCATCAGTGAAAGAATAAGCGAGCTCGTTGGGTCGGCGGCTGGTCCGTTCAAATGCCAAAGCGAAATAAAAGAATGGACCATCATTAAGCGACGAGTCAAATTATCACAAAAAAAAGGGGGTTGAAAGCGCTTTTTCATAGACACATACAAAGATAAAATAACAGCTAAAAGCTTTTAATATAGCCTTTTATTTTATATAGTCACCGGGCAGCGGTGGTGGCAGAGAACGCCAAATACTATATGTATAAGTTCGCAGACGCACAGAATGAAGCGCAAAAATGTTTCTCGCTCTCTCGCACACACATATCCATTATCTCGTATCTCTTTTCCTCGCATAGTTTTTCACCGCCTTTGGTACATGCAGTCGTCCTTTCGCTGTCGTTTTCCACATCGGCCAAAATATTCATCGTCCTCGTCGTACTAGTCCATTCATCTCGGCTCGGCTCTTGATGGTTAGTCCAATCGGTGAATTGAGGTCAGTGTGCACTGTACAACTAACGAAAGCCTTTAATTCATTACTAAAGCAGGCCCCACTAGGTCACCAGGGTAAAACTGAACGTAACTTCCTCTGAAACAATTCTCAGCTGCTTGTAACTTATATAAAGCGAATACTGGTCCTATGTTTGCCTTTTAATACGTTTCACATTTGCTTTCTCAACGTTGAATAATTATAGCTATAAAGGTACTCGTATGAAATATGCGGTATGTTCAATGTTCGTACTTTGATACGAACACTCAACTCGAATAAAGTTAACATTTTTAACGTTGGTATCAAACTTTATGACCAGTCCATTATACATGTTAGTTTTGGTAAAACATTTGTAAATCACAAAAAGCCTCCTCTCCCCCACCCCATTAAAAATAGTGAAATACCCACGTCGTCGAATGTTGGAGTACATCATAAGATTTTGTTAGATGACCCAAGAAAATTTTATAATCCAGGAGCAGTGGGTTACCAAAATTACGGTTCTTGGAATTTTCCTTATTGCATATGGAGAGGGGGTAAACAAAAAAATTTTCAATTACCATAGTTCCGAATCAATAACAACTGAACTATCCGTAATCCCGAATGCCTATATGCGAGAGGTGGATAGGCTCAAGAGGGAAGAGGGATTTTCCTTGGGAGTCTTTTCAGTTTGAGGCCCGAAGGAATATTTTGAACTCGTCTTCACCCTCTCAACAAACCAGCACAATAGAGATCAGTACCGGATTAAGGTTGAAATAGTTACCGAAAATATGCAGATCTTAGAAAAGCCTTATTGGACACTATGCTGCATTTTTAGTCACTGGGATCCCAATTTTTTTAAATGATTTTTTTAAAATTTTAGTGAACAGTTGTCGATCAAAATGCATGCTTGTTTTTCAAAGTGGAGTAAACTCAATAGATAGACCTATCGAAATTTTTTTGGAAATACGCTAATATTTTAATCTGGCCCTCATAGAAATGAAACCTTTGAAAGAAATTTTGTCACTATCACTAAAGAAAACGAGTCGAAAACTTTTTCAAAAAATTTCCTGGAGAAAATCGTAACCCCCAAAAGGCACACCTAGGACCAGTACTAAATCTGAATGCTAAATTTCAGCCTCCTAGCTGAATTTGAAGGAGAGATATGCATGGGACAAACTCAAAAAAATAAGAAAACCCCTTAAGAAAAACTTTTTTTCGAGGCTGTGAGAGTGTGCAAGAGGTATGAAAGTTGAAACACCCCAAAAGGCACATCTAGGAATTTTACTAATTTTGTTCAGCGGACTCCAATCACAAGGTATTATGTTAGGTGGAGCAAGTTTATCGGTAATACAGGTCAATCTTAATCTAAAATCACACAACTTACCCCCACACACCCCGATACCTAATGGGTTATTCAGAGCAGGAGAGGGATATACTACCTGTAAACAAAAGTTTTCTGAGAATGAGCCACAAGCTCAATTTCAACCTCCTAACCCAGTCAGGGGGTGAGAGAATATATGTGTGGGACAGCCTTTTTTCGAAGTCAAAACGGGAAATACTGCTATATTTTCCTTCCCAACTGATCTAAGAAGCTGATTTCTGGATACGTTATTCAACTTTTAATTCTTTATAAATTGCTTTAAAAACGACAATTTTTTCCCATTTCATCCTCTCTGCACCTCCCCTCCCCCTCCCTCCGAAATTTGGACATAATTGAATTTTGACTCAAGGCCATCCTTACTCAAAGATATTAAATCTGCTGACAATCCAAACCTATTACCCAAATTTGACCGATTTTGTTCAGTGATTTTTAGTTGGGGGGGGGGGGGGGGGGGCAGTGAAATGAAAATTAATAAATATCTGTCATGGTCAAGAATGGTGATGATCTGAAAGGTCTTCTAGGACCCTAAAATGGAATTCGTTGATCTTGATAGTCCCCCTCCCCTGCAGTACATGAGAGGGTCAGATGAAGAATCTAACTTTATGGTCCCCGAATATTATCAATTTCGATTCGTCCCATAGTAGTGGTGGGGGGCGATGTAACAAGGGCCCGAAAAGAAGCTCTGAGGATTCAGCACTACGGGAATATAATTTTACATTTTTACTAAAGTAGTTCAAAGTTCATTATTTTAAACCCCACCCATCAATACGATGTTTTTTGAAAATTTTCCCGATGCAATTTACCATATTCGAAAAAACAGTCAATGAACTGGATACTTTTTGGAGAATTTTGAGCATAAGCACGTTGAACACTGTTCCTCTTGTAGAATTTCACTGCGAAAAACTTCGTTCACCATTAATTTCTTACTCAAGTACATAATTTCGGAAATAAACGTAAAAAACACGATTTGTTGAGGGGTTTTTGCATTTTTGAGCACAATACGCTGCATATAGGAAGTGCATATGAAATTGCTAACTTGGAAATTAATATTTTTAGTCGCCCTCTGAAATTCGAAGCTGTAGCAATTAAAAATTTCTTGTGTGTACACTCTTCCCAATCCCATTTGGCTGAAAAATTCTTTAAAAAATCATGCAGGTAAGCCCCATGCCCTTAGTATGAATCAGCACGAATGTCCAAATTTTTTATCGAAATGCTTTGAAATGAACTTTTTCTTTTAAACAACATATTTTTTCGTTATTTTGCAGAGGGCGGAATGATGAGGGCGATTCCAGCACTCGAAATTATTCTTTAAGGTTATTTAACAACATCTGATAGTTCATTCCAAAACTCGAAGACAAGGAGATTTCAGCATTTTTTATGGGTTGGAAGGTGGAGAGAAGGAATGGGGAGTTGGCACTTTTTAACTAAGTTTTTTTCAAGTTTTCGTAACAATACTAATTTCAGGAAAAAAAAAACATCTACAAATATGGGAAGGTGAATTGAGGAAAGGGAAAAAAATCCTTCACATTAAATTATTTTACAACCACCTAATAGCATCTGATGATAATTTCCAAGTCCGGTAACGTAAGATAGAAAGGTTTAAAAACAACCTCAAATTTCCAAAAAAAAAGTTCAAATGCAAGAATTTTACATTTTCAAATTTCAAGAAATGAAAAACTCGTTTAAATTTAAAATGTTATTTTTATAATTCAGAATTTGTAAAAAATTGGGAAAAAATCATTTAAAATAGCCTTATAGGACTGAAAAAAACGTTAAAAACTATCGAACGTCGATATTCAGTGAAAAATATCAATACCTAAGAGTATCAAAAGAAAAAATTTCGATACGATATTCTGGAAAAATACCGATATATCGATATATCGTATGGGTATCGCCATTACCAGTTTTTAGTACAGATTTAATTTCAAAAAACAAAACTAAAGCTGAACACTTGTTCAGGAATCCTGTTTTTATGCCTAATTTTTACACAATTATCACATTCCACCGTACTTCTCCTTTTGGTTCATCTTTCAACGAGCTTTAATCCATCTCCACCGCATCCATACAACCAATCATTTTTAAACCACTATACCGCTTCTCTTCATCTGTATATAAACTTCTGATACTTATTTCAATTTGAAAAATAAAAAAAATTCATTTCTCTAAACGAACGAGCATGTCGAATGAAAATATCAAATAAGGTCTTCTCCTCGCCACCATCAAAGCTAACCCTCGCTAAGGTAATCGGATAAATTATTTTTTTACTTGGGATTTCATTAGAGAAATTAACACGAGTTCTCGCCCTTATTCGACTCGTCGCTACTCGTAATTAAAGTTGAAAAAACATTTTGATAAATTTTTTCAAACGTAAAGCGTAAACTTTGAAAAGCTCCGTTATTAAAGCGTTAATTTAATTTTAGCCGAAGGAAAATAACACTGCCACCGCCTTCGCATTTTTAGCGGCTACCGCGGTGTAAAAAAATTGTAAAATTATCTTTAAAATTTTCTTCTCGCCGTCCGTTTAGTTTTTTACACTTTTTTTTTTTTTTAAGCGAATTTCCTCCTTTTTCTCGGAAAGGTTAGGTACATAATATCATAATCTTGGTCAGTGGTGGGTGTACTTTAAGTTTTAACCTACATTCGCTACAACGAATAAATTGTAAATTATATTTTTCGAATTTTTTAGGAAAATATGAACAGTTTTTTCTGTTCATTTTGATCACCAATATTTTTCAATCTAATTCACGTTATACAAATATTTCCTAGGAGAATATATTCTTTTTACTAAAAAACAATCGAGTAGAAAATTCTAAGCAATTTTTGGGAGGCAAAGATTCATGGGAAAATTCCGTTAGTTTGGTAGGTAGATAGGTACAGAAGTATTTATACATATAAAAATAATCAAGAGTCCTATTTTCAATTTCAATTTTCAATCGTTTTTTAGTAAAAAAAAAATAAAAACAAAACATAAAAACATAAACTAAAAGGAACGAACGATTGAATTAAATGAATAAATAAGTAAATCAACGAATAAAAGCTCTCATTTGTCAGATACACAAGCATTTAAACGAAACTTCGCTCGCAAACAAACTGATGAAAAAAAAAAAAAAAAAAAAAAAAAAAAAAAAAAAAAAAAAAACGACCACACCAAAAAGGACTACCGCTGTACACCTTTTCTTTTTATAATGAATAAAAATATCAATTCATTAATTTTTTCACTCGATGAAATAAACTTTATCGTTTATCGCTTTTTGCACGTAGTCATTAAAGAGTAGAGCAGAGTAGAGTAGACTTTATGGATGTTATGATTAAAGGAAAAACTTTGAACACGACCCGGTGCGACGACGACGGAAAATTATACAAATGCCAAAGGTGACATTAATTGTTTTTTAAATACCCTCTTTTTTTTCCTCAACCGCTCTCGAGTGTTTTTAAAGTAATAAAATCGCGTGGTTTCCATTTACGCCCGGAATACTCTTTTGATAACTTTTTTTTTCTCGCCATTGCGCCGCAGCATGCCGCGCCGCCGTTCAAAACAACGTGACTATTTATAATACAATTATTAAAACAATTTTTCGTCAAGAAAAAGAAAAAAAAAATAAGAATAAAAAGCTTGTTAGAAAGTATAATAACGAAAAAAATAAAATAAAAAAAAAAAAAAAAAGTAGGATACGAGAAAAAAAATACTGCCAAATTTGCGCATTGTTGAACGAAAAAAGAAAAAATACCCTCGCTTTAGATTCAAATTAACGATATCGAATGTATACGTATAAAATTTCCATAAAAGTGAAAAAAAATTTCAATTAAAATACCTTCTGGTGTGTTTCACCTTCCATACGATTAGCTCGCCAATTCGAACGAAACGCCGAAACTCAAAGTTATAATTTTAGAAATTTTTTTTCCCCCTCCTCTACGCCACAATCTTTAATTCGTCATTCGAAAATCCCTTTTATCACGCGAAACAGCAAAGTAAAGCTACTTTAAAGATATTTTGTCATTTTAAATACGTGATAATACAAATTCTTAAACTTTAAGGAAAAATTTCAAGATTTCGAGAAAGGAAAAAAAAAAGGTTTATCATGTCGAATATTTTGAAAATTTACCGATGTGAAAGCTATGCTCCTTTTACGCGATCAATTTTATTCTAAAACGAAAAATAACCGGAATATTCATCAAAGAGAAGAATTTCAACGCAGACCGTATTGTATATAGAGCGGAATTTAATATTAGCTTTGAAACGAACAATGAAAAAATTCAAGGTAACTCCGTATGAATACAACATTATAACGCAGATTCAAAACGAAAATGTTTTGGGCATCAAATTTACCTATTTCCAATTACTCGTTACGTCGTGGGTTGATCGGTATTTCCCATCATCAACTACAGTTTCGTCTAAAATATTTTAATTTGAATGAAAACACCGTCATAGTAACGCCATCCCTCTGTTGGCGGCAAATAAAAAATAAATTTTTTATCAATCGACGACGATGCGCGAACCTATACGTGGGATATTCCAAACAAATTATTAAATCGTAAAATAATAGTACTTAAATTTAAAGCCCTCAAATAGTTACGGAAATAAAACGAGTGTGTAAAGTTCAGTTTGAAAATGTTAATGTTTTAATACTCGACTTTAAGGTTAACGCATTATTAATTAGGGTTACACACGCTGTATTGTACATGCGGATAGAATAAAATGAAACAGATAGCCCGGTATAATATGGTAATTAAAACACAAAATGTAGATAAATTCTCGGCATTATTCATAATGTCGCGCCCAATGAGTGTTCTAATACGTTGGTAAAGTACACGCATACGTATACCACATTCCAGGAGTATTAATCGTGTCATAAAAAAATAATTATCAAAATCCGATCGTTCGATACGTTCGATATAATATTCGATAATTAAAATCTTATCAAAATTAAATTTATCGCCACATCCAAAAAGTAAACACATACCACATCGGTTCACTCCCCACCTTCGCTTATTTAGCGAACGAGTTAGCAGCATAGGTAAAGGTACACAGAGGTACACTTAACGACAAACGAACGCGACTCAACGTTAATGAAAACCGAGAATTTCCTTAAAGCTTTTTACATCCGTGATCAGAATATTTTACAAGCATTAACAAAATTATACACCTAGCAGTCTTCAAACTGCTACCGAGGCTTAACTCGTGAAAATAGAAATCTTCATAATTTGAAAAATAAAATACCGCTGTTCAATTCCTTTCTCGTTTGAATAACATTAGCGCAACAAACACAATAACCTATTGTAAACTTACGACCACGAACAGCGACCAAATAAAAGAAGAAAAAAAAAAAACGGTCACAGGTTCGGGGTTAGAAATAAAATACGGCACTGTATCAAATGGTCATACAGTTGAATGAACTCACCTCGATAACTTTAGTAATTCTACGAAGTCGAGAATAAACGGCAAGCAGTTCTTCCGAGTAAATAATTCTACCATCTGAAATAAACACGTTGATAATTGAAATAATATTCAAGTACATTCGATCATTAGATATTGTAAAATTAGTTATTCGATACATCGTATTTTTATTCGATTACACAAATAAACGAAATTAACAAAAGAACGTAATATATGGTTGTTTCAGGTACCTGTAGAGATGACGACGCTGGCGAACAAACTAGTAGAATTTTATCAACACGTTTTCGTAGATATAGCAGGTACTTTATTCCGTTTGCAGTTTTCTTTTTATTTTCCATTTTTCAATTATTTCCGATCCACCATTCGTTGGTACACTACGGTAAGGTAATCTGATTACTCGAACGCGTTTCCGGTTACACTGAAATTAAAACAACGGCAACGCATCCTTTTAATTTCCGTCATCTTCTCGTAATGCTTCCGAATCTCATAATATTATCAAATTTCAAAAGCTAATACAGTAATAAGCACTGGTAAGCACTTGACTAAAATAAAAAGTAAAGAAATCAGTGTTTCGGTATACTTACATACATGTACATTATACGACGAAAAAGACATTCTAACACAAACACCGGTGTTTCCAAGTGTTGAAGTACACAGAAAACAGTCTTCACAAACACGATAGTGTCATTTTCAATAATGAAAAAATAAGATACTTAAACATCTGCCAAGGCTAATCTGTTTCATAACATACAAAAGTACAAAACAAACTAATTCGTAATAGGTGAGTAATGCAGGTGGATGAGATCACTATCTCAAAAACCTTTCCAACATGAATCGGCGAACAATAAGAAACAAGACTGAAAATAGATATCAAACCAGAATGAAGATAATATTCACTAACCGAAATCACTCTACAGTTCAGTACTTCCTTATCTCGAATATGATTCATCAACTATTAATTATGTAAAAGCGTATAAACCCTTGGTAGTTTGGTGAAAAATTCATACATGCCTAACAAAATTACACAAAAGCTTGAAAGCAGAAAATGGAGGGATATTCAAGATGCTTACATAGTTGCCAAATAGTTTGGTAAAACTAAAACAACCGGATAACCAATAGAAAGACTGAATTTTTATCAATTTTTAATTTAATTGGTTATTGGTTAGCGGTTCATTTGAAAAGAATTATTTATTGTTCGATACTCAGATTTTTATTTTTAAAACATTTCTAACGAACATAACTCATTCACCAATACAATCAGTATTGATAACATTTTTCAAGTAACTTCTGGAAATGATGTTTATGAAATTTTATCAGTTATTCAAACAAATTTTAGTTACATAATTTTTGCAATTAGATGTACGTATATTTTACGTACTTACATACAATGCAACTGTTTTACGAATATAAGTTCATATAATTACCAAAAGTATTGGTCGATACGACCACAGGACAGTAACTAATAATGTTTAATTGAGTATTTTACGCTTGGCGTTGCTCGAAAATCATTTCAGTATTTCCTGTACACTCGTTAAGATCTGCCATTGATATCTCTCAATTCGTGCAAAATCAAAGTATAAAAAAATTAAAACCAATCTAGATTAGATATGCGGGCAGTCAAATGTAATTATTGTGCATGTTTGAATAAATCAAACAAATGTCCTCGCAAGTCGTACTTACTTATAATTTTTTTGCAAAATTTACATCAATCTACGAATAACAACGTTGATACTTGCAAACGGTATTGTATTTGCATTTATTTCGCGTTGTAACAATGCTTATCCATTATTTTAAAAAATTTCACGCCACAGAAAGATGATTACGAGAAATAATTTTTTTTCTAGTGAATGTTAATCAGGGGTAAAAATTCGTTACTTACCTTTTTCGGACACAGTGAATTAAATATCTACATAAATGCACATCCTCTAAACTATATTTACACAGTTTGAATTCATTTTTCAGATGAAAGGACGAATCATTTTTTCCTGATGCAATCTCCGTTTCCGGTGTTGATGATTTTAATATGCTATGTTCATTTCGTAACAAATCTCGGTCCTCGATGGATGAAAAACCGTCAACCGTTTAATTTGAAAGGCATCATGATAGTGTATAATATTATTCAGATCTTAATAAACAGCTTCCTCTTTGTTGAGGTGAGTATTTAGTAATGAGTACAGCACGTACCATGCTTCGTAAATCATGAAAGTAATCTAAATACCTGGGTTCGTTTTGTAGTTATGTACATGTACATATGTATATATGTACATACGTATGTGATGTACGTATAGGTACTCGTACGTACGTAACCTTATGTAAAACGGTACTGTATATGTACGTATTTACGTTACGGTTTTAAATTTTCCCGTGCCGTACCAAAATTAAAGAAGAAACGTGTTGAACGTAGTTTTTCCCAGTTAGAGATTTTAAAAGTTCATTGTTGAATGAAGTCTTTCTGTTTCACGAGTACTAGCGAAAAGGCGAAGTAGACTTGAAAATTATTGAATTATGTTAAAAAGAAACAGGAAAACTTCTTCAAGTTTAAATAACTTGGTTAAACAACTTTGAAAACTTAACAGATATCGCTGAAACATTTAACCTTTAATGAGTTAATATTTGCATACCGTCTTGTTTTTTTTTACTTGCGACGAGATTTTTGTTTTTAAACTCGACTCGTTCATTAAATTTTCAAATGAATCATTTCGCCAATTTTATATTCATCCGTCCAAATTCGCGCCGCTGAAATCTCGAGATTTTAGTAACTCCACGGAACCGAATTTGATTTCGTCGTCATTGTCAACCCGTCTACCAACGTATTCTGAAAATGGATACATTTGCCTTGCAAATATCATTCAGCAATTTTTAAACATCGAATTTTACAACTTATCTCGAGTTTTTAGTTCTGTATATATCTAGCTAATTAAAAACGCGAATAGATTTTCGTACGAGTTAAATTAAATCACAAATTCGGCTTTTTGAAAAATTCATTTGGTCTGAAAAATAACGCAGTAATAAACTACACCGTGAGTAGGTATCGACGTTCTGTAAGTAGAACTAAAATTATGCGAATATATTAAAATATAAATAGGATAAAAATAATTCAAACGAACCCTATAGCATTAGCCTGGGCACCGTAAGACTATCTAATATCTACTCACCTAGCCAAGTAAAGCCCTATACGAAATGAAAACAAATTACCTATTATAATTGCTTTCTAGTTTTAAAACAGCTATCGTAAAGAAAATGTCCATTCAAAGAAGAGCTTTACTCAACGAACAACAAAGGGATATTTAATTAACAATAAAATCTTGCGCATGATTTCGAGCTCTTTGAAGTGAGTCTAAATATCATAATGATACTTGATTGTCTCAAAAATGGTTATTATTTTTTTGTTATTTTCAAAGATTTGATTCGTTGTCCGTTGTCTGATGCTTTGCATAACAGGCTAACTGCTGCGATCATTTCTATCGTCGAACTTAAATCTACTGCATGTAAATTCAAAATTATCACCATATTCTGAATGTGTACACGTATAGAAATAATTCTCATCATTTTAACAAATTTCAACAAAAAATTCAAATATTTTAAATAATTTTTTTCTCGAGTACAGTACTTTTATTCCTAATGATACGTTGTTGAACAAACTGGCAGCCTAAATGAGATTATTCTTTCAATAGAATACCTACGTATTCTGTACAGTAAAGTTATAAAATTTCGAAATCGGGTATTTTGTATAAAAAAAAAGTAGATGAAATTTAAACTGATTCGTTGAAAGTACGATCGAATGAATTTTAAATAGGTACCTACGTTTCTTAAAACGAATTGCGTAAACTTCCGGTCATTTATTTGTTCACAGAATTATTTGCTTGAAGGAAATTTTACCCATAAAATGTACCCATTCTGCAATTTCTTATTCTTAACATAATTTCTTAGTAGAATTGGGAGATAAAAGCTGTAAATTTAGAAATACGTAGTTAGATTCGAACTACGAATAGAAGGATATCTAGGTAGGTAACAAACAGTAATTCTGAATCAGTTGCGCAAAGATTCACGTACATTTATAGAAAAATCATGAAACGAATCCAAACAAGTATCGCACACAAACCGACAAACGTCGTTTTAGCAAGACGTCTGTTCATCGCATACAGCTAACGATAAACGCAGTAACTAATTTCATTTTATGTCAAAACCAAAGCTACGTTTTGAAACGAAGAAGTAACTCTCAATTAAAATTTTATTATCTGACAGTACAAATAAATTAAGAAACTTCAAAACGGTTGCGATTTCTTGAGAAATTTTGTTTCACTAATTTTATTTACCGTTCTCGTCGTTCTGTTGCTGGTTTCGTTTCTTCTGTGTTTGATTAAGCGTTCAAATTTAATCGAAATGCATTAAATTCTCTGTTCACTTCCTTATTATATCTTTGTAGGTAGTTAGGTGTAGGTAGGTAGCTGGGTAGTAGGTAGGGGTACCTAGATTTAGATACGTAATGTACGCGCATTATGTACCTAGCCTACCTACCAAGCTATCTATCTATAAATATTTACCACGCGAATAATTTCGTCGTGCATTTTGTCACAGTTTTTCTCAATGTTTGAGGTAAGGTGTATGATTAATACAGGAGCGACACAACATTGCCATATACCTACATAGGTAATAATGCTTACACTAACACAAATACGTGTATATCTTTTTTAGGCGTTCAGACACGGTTGGGGTGGAAAGTATAATTGGATTTGCCAACCAATGGATTGGTCGGATACACCTTTCAATCAGTATGTAAGTAACCAACCGTAGTTACAACTTTCTTTCATCCGGATTCTCGAATAAATATCTCCTCTCGGTTAAGAAACATGACAATGAACTGTTATCTGAAAGGCCAAAGAAAAATTTTCGGAATTGAGAAGCCTAGGCTCGAAATACCAATCATGTGAACAAGGGAGGAAAGGTCATAATTTGAGCGGTCGAGAAGGTGGGAATACCAAATGCGATTGAAATTTATTAGAAATATTTTTCAAAAAGTATTTACCTTTAATTTTGAAAAACTATTCCCGATTTAGCTTAATGTTCCAAGTAATGAACAACAACAATAAGGGAGGGTTCTGATTTTTAAACGTTTGGAAAGACTTGTTAAAACTCGGAGAGACTTATAGAAGCTTGGAGAGGCTTGTGAACATTTGACAAGATTTTGCTAAAACATTAAAAGATGTATACAGACTTGTACAGACTTGGGAAGACTAGTGAGGACTTGTGAAGACTTTAATGTTGAAGGAACTTGCCTCTTGTGGAAGACTCGAAAATGCAATCTGAAAAACTCGGGAAAACTGGTAGAGATTTGTAGAGACCAGACCTGTGGAAATTAGTGGGAGTCTGTACAAATCTATACTCAGAAGTCTGTGCAAGTCTCCATCTATCTAGCAGAGGAACTTTTTAAGAATTGTAGAAATTTGGAAAGAACTTGAGAAAACTTGAAAATACCTGTAGAGCCATGCACGGATTTATAGTAGAAACTTGGAGAGCTTTGAGAAGACCAAAAGACTCTACAGATTTTCTCAAGTTTCTTAAATCCTTCCCGGGTCTTCCTAACCCTCCTCGTACAAATCTCCAACCACCTTGCAAAAAAAATTTCAATGTGAAGTAATTGAATAACACACACTGGTTGAGCATTCTAATTATTCCTTCAAGTTTAAATTATTTTAGTAATAATTGGAAAAAATTATTCCCACCGTGGACTAAACTTGGAGCGCTCTTGTAGCAACCCATGAAAGTGTTTGTTTACTTTTAAAACGGGACTTTTCTTATCTCTGCACCGTGTGGTGTAATATATTTCGTAAAAATTACAACAAAAAGAAGTGAAAAATTGAAAATGTTAAAAAGGGAAGCTATTATTGAACATCTGGCCAACCATCTTAAACCATGGTTGCATGCTGTAGTTCTTTAGTGAACAATATTCTACCCCTTGTCGTCCATGTTCAAACACTATATATACTACTAATAAAATTAAATATTATTCACTCCATTTTCTCTTTAATTAATAAGAATAATTAAGAAAGAAAATGTTGAAATTGATTTAAAATCCTATATAAACAGTAAAGTGATGAAAAAGTCCTCCAAACGTGCTTATTGGTCGCTACACTAGCGCTCCAAGTTTAGTCCATGGTTCAAATTCTGAAAACTGGATAGAGCTCAAACTGGAAAATTTTTCGAAATAGGCACACATCTCTACCTGCCACTTTCCACTCGTCAATTATCCAAATATCAACTTTTCAGAACATATCGATAGATATTCACTTTAAGTGTGCAATGTGTATACAATAGAACAATTTATATCATTTACGAATAACAATAAATTTTTACAAATAAGTAAATCCCGTCTTTCTTTTTACAGGTAGTCGGACTATGTTATTTGTATTTCATAATAAAAATGACTGACCTTCTGGACACGGTAAGTAGCATTAGTAAAATCTGAATTTAATGAGTCGTATTAATATTAATGATTGCGAGATTTTATTTAGCTCGCGGACTCGTCCATCATGTTGATTTTCAACCTGCTGATGAGGCGACTCAAGAAATCTCAACTTCATTACATTGTTTATAAATAAATATACGCATAGGGCAACCTACATTGCATGGAAAATCTATAATCTATGTACAGTATATAAGTATATACATATGTACACGAATAAGTCTACCGTACATAGAAATATTCGTATACGTATAAGCAAATAACAGCGAGGAATTATTATGGGAAATTTTTTTTTGAATTTTTATAACGTTAATTAGCACATAGCAGTGCTGAGTTATGCCTTCTCACTGTTTGAACACAAATCATAATGTAAAAACATATTAATTTAATACGACGATAATATGGTCTTATTCGTCCTCTTTTTGTTCTTTCTCTCTTTTTCTCTCTCTCTCTCTCTTTCACTCTCTATTTTTTAATACAAGAGGCGACGAAGCGATACGCGGATGGTTTTATGCAAAATATTTTGCTTTACAGATTTTCATGGTTTTAAGAAAAAAGGACGATCATATATCATTTTTGCACGTATATCATCATACTGGAATGTGCGCTCTCGCATGGGGTGGCGTGAAGTATTTACCCGGTGCGACAATTATCAGGTTTTACAGTAGTTTTTATTCATATTGCGCATATAGTGCTTTACTTTGCTCGAGTGTAGAGTGTACCTACAACGTACACCTCACCTATATGTGCTTATAACGTAGATATCTTTTATTAGTTTACGACTACTTTACACATATGTACGTATATTTGGTGCAGAGCATGTTTTAGAAGATACTTTACATTTATACTACTGCAGCATACGTAAACATTTAGCTATGCATAGCCATGCACATGTACGTAGGTCTAGAACTAGATAGTAAAGCATACAAATCGGTGTAAATCTTTCGAAATTATCACATTTCTAGCCGAATTTTCCTCACCTTTTCTTCACACGGAATATAATTTAGATTTTTCATTATTTTACATGCAGGGAAATTTCATAAAAAGGGACCATTTTAATGCAGTGTTATTCAATTTTCGAAGGTACTCTTCGCACGTAATGTACCATATGCGAATTACCTGTGTAGACAATTCTAAGGAATATGCAAGGTTGTCAATGAAATTGTTGTGATTAAAGTACATAGTAGGAATACAAAAATGCATGTACCACCAACGAATCATCTAAACAATAAATTTTTCCAAACGTTAAATTCTTCAAATGATAATTTCTCAATATTTGGATTGAGCGAGGTAATACATTCAGACTACAGCAGTGGTGTGGCATTCAGATAAGCAATGTAAGCAATACTTACACTAATAAAATCAGGAAAAAAATTAATGCTAATATTTATAAATTCAAAAATGTAAAACAGACTAGACTGTCAGAGGAGATAAAATCTGGAAAAAATAAAAAAATTGCAGCTGATATTTATAAATTCAAAAATGTAAAACTAGACTGTAAAATGCTATAAATATAGTTATAATTCGTCTGTTCATTCTATTCGTGTAGTAAGCAATGGACGTCTTGCTTACAATGTGGGATAATGAACATTGCCCCTACTATTCTATGTATTTCGCATAATTGTAGGTACTGGTGGGTGGTAACGGGGATGAAAGTGGGAATACGCTAAATGGTCGAAACATGTTTGTGTAAGCATTCGTCGTTTTTTTTTTTTTTGAGTTTATTCCTCGCATAATTCTCCATACAAATTCAGTTAGAAAGCTGAAATTTGGTACGTAGGGATACTAGATTTGCCTTTTTTTGGAATTCCGACTTTTCAGCTTATATCTTTCCCCTCCTTCCTCTTTAGTAAGACCCCTGATGAAAAAGGGAGAGGAAGATCTCCGACTAAGTGGTCCGACATCATCAAAGCGCAAATGGGCTCTTTAGTGAGAACTGCACCACAGGCATATGATTGTGATAAGTGGCGCGCTCTTTTAGGTGCAATACAGTCATAAGTGACTGAAACCTACTGATGATGATATCGTAGGTTTCAGATGCCCCTTTTGGTGATGTCAACTTCTAAGCCCCATTGCACCTCGTTTACTCTAATCACTGATTACGAAGCAATGGTTTTGTTCAATTCATGAAAATTAGGCCAAAAAATTCAGTGGTGTGGCGTTCATGTAAGCAATGTAAGCAATGTTTACACTTATAAAATCCCAAAAAAATTACTGTTTATATATATAAATTCAAAAATGTAAACACACTATAAGAGAAAATAAAATCCGAAGAAAATGAAAAAATTGCTGCTAATATTTATGAATTCAGAAATGTAAGCCAAGATTGTAAAAGGCTACAAATATGATTATAGTTCGTCAATCCAGTCTATTCGTGTAGTAAGCAATAGACGTCTTGCTTACAACGCGAGATAACGAACATTGCCCCCACTATTATATCTTGTAAAATTGTAGATACTGGTGGGTGTTGGCGGGAACGAGAGTGGGAATGCGCCAAGTGGTGGAAACACGTTTGTGCAAGCATTTGTCGGTTAAACACTATGTTAATATAAGTTTGATCAATACGAGAACAATTTTTTTTTTTTATACACCTAATGAAATCCTGAACACTTTTTTAAAATAAATCATGCTTATTGATTTTGGTACTTCAGTTAATAATATATAATATTTAATTAAATTTGAACAGAAGCGAAATTAATTCTGTAGGCATTGGCGAGTGTTGATGGGAACAAGAGTGAGAATGCGCCCAGCGGTGGATTCAGGTTTGTGTAATAAGTGGTTCAACGCTACATTAAGATTGAGTAAAAATTTAAATAAAAAATTTTTCAATATTTATATTGCTTACATTTAATTTTACCTCACACCACACCACTGGACTACAGATATCTCCTCCTTGTCTTCAGCATAGATTATGTTAGCTCCTAAACGAGGTATCCAGACGATACAATTTAGTTATAGGCAGACACTGAAACATCAAGATGGAAATCAGTGGGCATAGCAGTAAGGGGATTGCGAAAATTTTTTGTCCACCAACTGTAAGTCAGTTTTACCAGTTTGAAAGCTAAAATGTTTACCACATTTATTCGAGGTCATTTCACAAGTATTGTGACCTCACCATTCGCAGACTTCCAAGAAAAGCAAAAAATTTAGCCCATTCTAATGCATGCCCCTTGGATGCCCTGAGGTGAGCTATTCAAATGCGTAATGAATTTTCCAAACGCTAGGGATGGGTAAAATGTTTCCACAGAGCCCGTTTTGAGTATAATGCCATAAAGACCACTTTTTGGATATGCCAGATATTTTACTTTCAAATTCTTCGTCTAAAAGTAAAATTGTTTACTCGGCTCGATATCGATCAAAATCGCTTAAATTTGACCAGTAGTCGTGCAATGGAGAAAAATTAGATATACTTATACGATTGTGGTTGATGTTGGGTCAAAATTCAGTGATGCCTAAATTCTAGTGAGATGGGGCTGAGGGCCAAAAATCGCAAAATCAAAAAGTTGCCTAACATATCCCAAAATCATACTCACATATCAATTAGAACAGGAGATATGGAGTTTTCATCTCCCTTCCTAATTGAGCTAGGAGGCTGAAATTAAGTATGCATATGTAGTTGGGATCTAAGGTGTGTCTATTGGGGATTTCAACTTTTTCAACTCATCGATCTCCTTTACAAAAATAACTTTCAGAGTAATTTTGGTTGTTTTTTGAGTATGTCTTACGTACATCTTCCCTCCAAATTGAGTAAGAGAAGTTGAAATTTTGGATGTAGATTTAGTAGAGATCCTAGATTTTGACTGAGGGTCTCCTTTTCAGAAAAAATTGTCTTTACGTTAAATATTTCTTTCTCGAGTTAACGTTGAACAAAAATTTTGACAGAGCTGAAAAATTGCACGACTTCCTTATAGTAGTAAATTTTATGGGTACGCGTTTGGACATGAATTTAAAACATTCTCCCGCTGATGGTGTTGCTCTGCTCTCTTTTCCTTCCTCTAAATATCTTCACACTCGCCAGTCGCCATATGGATTTGTACAAAGTACATCTTAATTGAAAATGAAAATTTTTTCGTACTATAAATTCTACGTCGCCCGTCGTGTCGTAAAAGAAGGAAAATTCGGCCACGGTACGTGACCCGCTCTTACGTGACGATATTCTTATGCAAATCAAAAATACGAATTTTCAGCACATCAAATTGCAATTTTTTCGTTTCATACACGCTAATAAGTATACTGTACGTGTGTATGTGTGTTGTGTTTCAGGCGGACACGGAACGTTTTTAGGATTTATTAACACGTTCGTTCACGCCATTATGTACGGGTATTATTTATTCTCAACCATATATCCTGAAAATTCGGGAAAAAATTGGTGGAAAAAATACTTGACGCAGTTGCAAATGGTAAGATATATGGTATTCGTCATTGTACCGGCGCGCATCTCGCATCGTGCCAACATATTCGCCGATATACCACGATTTATGATAATTTGTTGAAAATTTTCCTAGCGTATTTTTCAGTTTTGCAATAGGCGGCTTATCTGCGTAACAGTTTCTTCTTTTGAGATGTTTGCTATATATATATAATAAAATCGATAATAATGTTACTGCAATTGCCAATAAATTATGTGGTTAGCTGTATAACCTAAACATATTTTACGTAATATAAGGGAAATGAAACAAAAAAAAAAAAAAAAAAAAAAAAAAAAAAAAAAAAAAAAAAAAAAAAA
>FIZR01013677.1:0-16795 GCA_900060175.1 Ferrisia virgata | reverse complement strand
GTATGGCGGGGGGGGGGGGGACCCGTGTTCTCATGAGCGACTTTTTTTCACCTAAAAATTCATTTTTACACGCAAAAAAGCAGTCAAATTCAGCATTTTGAACTTTGAAATACTTCAAAGTACTCATTTTTTGACCACTGACATTCAAAATTTTTGCCCTCGCTTCACTTGAACCATATATTGCTGACTTTTGAAACACAAATTTCAACAAATCTCCTTCAGAAGTCAACAAAAATTTGAAAAAATTTACCCATTTTGAGAACCAATGAACCGGTTTTCAAAATAACTTGGAAACTTGACCAATGTCAGCAACCAATGAACCAGTTTTTAAAAAATTGAACGCTAAAATCTGACTCCATTCGAGTATTTATTCTTCATTTAATAACTCCTTCAATGATGTATTTTGTAAAAAAAATTTTGGCATAAAATTATTCTATAATCACTGAACTGGTTTCGCAAAATCATACTAATATAAATTATAAATATTCATAATTCGGTTTTTATAATATTTGTGAGACAATTTGTCATACGATGAAAACACATGCTGAAAACAAAACCATTTTCATCCATGAACTGGTCACTGGTTAGGAATCACTGAACCAGTTCCAAAAAAAAAAAAAAATTAATAATTTCAACACTTTTCAACCGTTGCTGGTAAACTTTTTCAATGATGGATGCATTTTAGAAATACATATTGGAAAATAGTTATGATCATTGAACCAGTTTCAAAACTGCTCATTAATCAAACCAATATAAAGAAGCCAATATTGATTGCTCTGAAATTTCAGCATAATAATCATCTAGTCAGATAATGAACCTAAATTCGATTATTGGTACTGAACTATTGAACCGGTTTCTAAAAAGATCTAAATAAATGCATAAAATGAATCTTGATATTTCGTAACTTTTTTTTTTGGAAAATTTTTTAAAAAGTTGGAAGCCAATGAGCAAGGTCAAAAAAATGTAAACCGGTTTCAACACTGAATGAACATAAAATGGTCAATTTTACACGTTTTAAAATTTTTTTTCACACAAAGTACACTTGAAAAGAAATAAGAGTTGTTGGCATCTAGCAAATGGTTGGAAACCATTAAACCGGTTTCACAAGTATTACAATTCATCAAATTATAATATATCGAAGCTTTTGAATAAAAATTCATTTTGAATGCTTCTGCTCACTACCTAAACTAGATTCGTTTTTATTTTTGTATAAGGAAGTTTCTGCAGCTACTTTTTTTTCCCCAATAAAATCAAAGTAATTTCTGGAGACCATTGAACTGGTTTCAATACAAAAATGAAATATTAAATTTTAGTGTTCTACAATTTTTGAGCTCATCTAACTCATGAAAACAGAACAAAATCGGTTTAAAAACATTAAACCGGTTCCAAAAATGTTCAATAAGATTTTTATATGGAATTTATCCTTAGATATACGCAAGACTTTTTTCTTCAGCTATTCGAAGGAATGTATGAAAATCTTTGAACCGGTTTCAAAAATGTTCAAATAATAAGTATGGTGAAACTAGAGTAAAAATTATTTCAAATCGACATCAAAGGAGCAACGAAATGAAAATTTTTACTCCTAGTACATATACTACCATTCATTTTCACCCCTTCCCCTCTCGCCCAATCAAAAGCATAAATTCTACAAATCGCCGGTTCCTTGCAACAATCAAACTGGCATTTTTTTCCCGCTCATCTGCAGATAATCACTACTCACTGTTTAGACCCACAACACATAGACAGGTAAAGATATAGGCTAACACCGCTCGTATGGCTAATCTATACTCCGAGTCGTTTTTAATCGTCTGTTGTAATTCTAGGTGTGTAACGCGGAAACGAGTACATAAATGACATACATATTTATCAAGCTTATAAGACATGTTTGTATATGCAAGTGTTAACGCACGTGCAAATAAACACCGATCGACCAAAGCCAAAGCAACAGAAACAGAAAGAGTACCTATGAAGTTCAGGGAGTGGTTTCGACTTTTTTTTTTTTTTTGATTTTATTTTTCTTCGCAAATACACAAGAGTATACAACATTAGATAGACACTAGACAGCATATAACCTAAGTACAAGATATGCTCGTATACACTTAAAACCCAACTAACGAGTGGTTCAACTACTCACTTATAGAGTTGAATTTAACGATTCGAGTCAGGTACTAAATTTGTCATCGTAGGTATATGTGGTAGAAGGTTCAACAAATACGAAGAACGAGGTATACCTTTACATAAGTTTCCAGATAAATAGTTAACCATTAACTAATATACCAATCGATAAAATTTACGAATATCCTATGTAGGCAATAGGCATGGAAATGAAAAATACTCTCGATGCCCATCCGGCTACCTACCTACACAAATAGCAATTCAATTTTAATTGGATAAATCTTCATGAAATAGAATTTTTTCATAATATTCGCACCTTTCCATTACATTTCTAGTGCATTATTCTCTTTTATATACGAAACACCCTTTCGTCTTCATCCTCATTGCTGTTATTACAGCATAAATGGGTAACGAAATAAAAACATACAGATAGAACTCTCATCAAGAAAAATGCAACTATTCTATAGAAATTGAATGCACACGACGAATGAATGCGAATCTGGTCGACCGCAAATATAATTAAAAAAATTTGCGATTTTCGCTTACAACGATAATAAAAGGTAACTACTCGAAAAACTCGCTCATTTTTATACCAGCAAATTAATGCCGTATAGGGCGGGGGGGGGGAGACTCACATGAACAAAGACACAGACACACCAATCAGAGAACAAGAACGATTCATTTCCAGGTCATAGTTTTTCTACGTTGTCGGTTTCTTCTCTTTATGTACGTATATATACGTCGGCTTGGATGAAATGAAAAAAGAAAATAAAAAAAATAAATAAATGAACAACTATTTGCAGAATTGTATGCACAATAGAGAAGGTACCTACACTATCTGTATCAAACAACGTACGTACAAATACAAATACAGGTAGGAGGAGAATGAAGGTATAAAAATAATAACCACCATTGTCGAGTACCTAGTACCTTACCTACCCAGCTAGTCACTGGTATTCGACGACTACCAAATTTAAATAATTTCAAACGAACGTATTTTAACCGACGAATAAAATTCCAGCGCAATCAAACTTTCGCGTTAAAAAACGAACTCGTGTAACTATTTTAATAAACGCGAGCCGAAAAAAAAAAAATGCCAAACAACTCACCTTTTTTTTTTTTTTTTACTTTTTTACAAAAGGTGGGTGCATAGTTCACACACATAACACGATACGTTGTACGTAGCTGCTATTATTTTTTTTCAGCACATGAATAAATTAATTTCAAGTACCTTTTGCTATCTATAATATCGTTTTTAATTCAGTTCATCGCCTTTTTCACATTATACTCATTAGGTATTTTATTTAAGACTCTAGCTAGTCTCAGAGCTGGCATAAAGATTCATTGATTGACCAAAACTACAAATAAGTAATGCCAGTTTAAATGAATAAAAAAAAAATGTAATTAAATTAATGTTCGAAAAGAAAACAACAACGAAAAAAAAAAAAAAAGATTACTCATTGACGCTCCCACTCTCATCGACCATAACATACGATGCCTGTGACCGAATATCCTATCGTATACACACAGGTACATATAAATTATTTATATTCCGCTAGTTTGCGAAATTTACTTCGTCATGTATTTCTAGTATTTATGTACAATGTATGTACGCAGTATATTATACTCGAATAGCGTGACAAAGTTAAACACCATTTTTCAATTCGTATAGATCAGAAGCGAAATAGAGGAGACGAAGTTGGAAAGAGGTAAAGGACGAAAAACACTGGCCAACACCTCGTCTCGTAAAATAAATTTAATTAAAAATACTTCGTGTTTTTCTATGTACACAGACATATACATATTCGTATACGTATTACGTAAACGTACTTCTTCTGGTTGTATCATACGTACACCACCACACATGCACACATCATACTGAACCATAAAAATGAGTAAATGAATTTTTTTTATGGTATTTAACACATGCATAGGTATGGACGTACACGTAGGTCCAGACATACCCTAGTTATGGTCTTGCATACATCTACTATACGTAAGTAAAGCACATATACGATTATAATAGGGCGTAATGTAACTATCTAGTATGTACCATCTACCTCGTTCAACTGTAAACTAACATTGGATAAATTATCCACCCACGAAACCTACTGCCATTAATACATACACTATACGAAAATCGTCTGCATTTATAAGCTCTCTGATAAATTGTCGATTGAAATTTTTTTATTCAATTTTATTAATTTTTATCATGTTTGAAATTATTTTTTAAATATTTTTTATTTTGTTAATTTTTTTTTTTTAATATTTCTACATCGAATTGAATGATTTTTACTTAAAGTACTGTTTTTTTTTTATTTCCATCATTTTACACAGTTTTTATCTTGTTTTATGTTGTTTTTGAAGTTTTTAATGCTACTTAAAATATTTTCTTGACATTTTAAATAATTTTTTAATAAATTTTTTCACTTTTTGGCAATATGAAATGGATTAAACATTTTTTTTTCTCCGTTTTAAATCCAATACTTGTCACGTAAAAAATTTTATTCCATTTTTTCAGCAAAATTGTCTCATTTCTTTGTATTGTTTAGGCAATTTTTTCTGGCATTGACATTCAAGTATGATGCCTTCTTCCAAGTTGAGAATTGCATAACCGCATAAGTACGAACATTTCAACATAAAATAACATTATAGAATCGAACATTATTTGAAACTCTAACTACAAAGTCAAGGCTTATTAACATCGAAAGATGTTCAATACAAAGATTGAAATCAAAACTGGAATTGAAACTTCAAAAACTGAAATTATTTAAAATTGAAAACTGAAACGGAATTTTTTAGTTTTACAGTCCTGTATTGTAAGCGCTCTCACAATAAAACCAGCGCACGCAGTCCAAGGCACCTTCTTAGTCTTCAGAGCCTGATAGTTACATATGCGCATGCGTGAAGAAAACATTACATTTCATGTCAGTGTAACTTGAGATATCATGATGGTAAGATGTGTGTTGCTTGTGGTTTGGTTTTTTTTTCCGAAAAATATTGAACAAAAATGCACTCTTAATACGGCATCATTCGTGACAATATATATATTAAATTATCAACTACGTGACAGCAACAATATTAAATGCAAAAATTCTTACTGAAGGAGAAATAGTTTTTCTTTGCAATCCACACACTTCTCGTGAAAATTCTTCCTTTAACCATTTAAATTAAAGTAGATTAAAAATGAAAAATTCAATTACCTTCCGCCAATCAACGCAGTATCCTTTTCCAAATATAACAGCCGTAAAAAATAATTCAAGGAGTCATTTCCAGCAAAACTCTCCACTTCTGTTTCCTCTGTAATATGAAAAAAAAATAAAAATTACATTAATAATACGTTAAATTACTTTTGTAAACGATTATGTGTACTTCATGCATGCACCTATGTACATGGATCAATGCATTACATTAAATAACTCGCAGAAACATCATCAAAATAATGTTAAATTATAAGACATTTGATCACTTTCATCATCTGATAAAACCTTGACAACGAGATTTTTTACAAATACGAATACGATTCATTTTAGAATTTATCTAATACCTAAGGTTAAGTCAACAAAATATGCGACAAAATAAACATGTAAAGCAGTACAGCCACTTACTCTTACACAAAACACATATGTTTATGTTGGATTAAACAAGTTGATGAAATATACAAACCATGAAAATATTTTAAAAGAAACCTTCTCAATTGCACACTGCTTTTATCTTATATATAAAGTCCAATACTCAAATATAGTGTAACTCGCAAATGAATGCATAAGAGATTGGAAACTTTTCCCTTTATATTAGAACAACTTCAAAGATATTTGTATACCAGTCATTGAGTAAAATGCGTGCTGTTCATTTTAAAATTTTCCTAGCAGAGAGTCAAACTGTTTTTTCAAGAGTTATTTACAAAAAATTGTCATTGCACGAACCAGAACATCCCAAGGCCCTTAGGATGTTCTAGTTTGACTTGGGAAATTCTTGTTTATCCGGAATTTGGGTTTTACTGTTAACATATATACTAACCATTCAGTGTAGTATAAAAATTTAAAAAAATGGTAGGGGGCAGTGAAATGATAATTTTTTTCAAACCAGATTCGTCTAGGTCAAACTAACTATCCTAAGGACTATAAGATGTTCTAGTTTGTCCTAAGACAAACCAGTTTTGTCAGAAAATGTTTTAGTAAGAACTAGTTTGGCTTCAGTATACGTTAGGAAAAACTAGTACATCCGATGGGGAACAGGACAACCCAGTTTCTAGCGAAGATATTACAGGATCAACTGATTTCCCTTATAATTCCTTTATTAGATGAAATCAGTTGGTCCTGTTACCCATCGGATGTAATATTTTTCTCTAAGATATCCTTAGGTCAAACGAGTTTATAAAAATTTTGTTGGGATAAACTAGTTATTCCTAAAATATTCTCCAGCAAAATTGATTTATCCTAGGAAAAACTAGAACATCCTACAGCTCTCAGGATGTTCTAGTTTGTCCAAGGATGAGCAAGAGCATCTTATGGCTCTTAGGAGGTTCTAGTTTGTTCTAGAATGAACTACAACATCCTTTCAAAATGTTCTAGCTTGGCTTAGGTGAAACTGGTTGGTCCTAGGACAAAGTAGAACATTCCTAGTTCGGTCTGAGAAATTTATCTTTATCCGGAATTCGAGTTTAACCAGTAATATTATATATATATATCGTGTTTCAGCTCAAACAGTAAATTTTCATAATCAGTAATTTTTGCTCCATGAACTTTCAAAGCGAGCAACAGATTCGGGCAAATACTATAAAACGCCATAATTATTTCAGCTCCTGCAACGTGTTTGAGTAGGCTAGCTATTTTACAACCATGTCTTATGGGTTGACCTATCTATGGAATAAGGGTGGAAAGGTTAATGCAGAACACCCAGTACGATTCGTTATTCCATTTGCCTGTAACTCCTGCAATTTTTAAAATATGCATTTTTATAGCATAATTTTTTTGTTGACATATTTCGAGAGATACCTAGCAACGAAGGCGACTAATTCATATGTTTTTCAATATTCACATACTGCACAATTTGATAACTCAAGATGTTATTTTGATCCACTGTAAAGCAACCTTATAACTACAAGTACATTGAACCCAATACACACTCACAAATTTTACTCGAGTTTTTTTTTTTTACGAACGATGATGAATTTTGTGCTGTATTTGATACGACAACACTATTCAGACACGGTAATAACATAAGGAGACAGGGATAAAGGTATTATGATACATATAAATGTATACGAATGCTTTGTAAAGTAAATAAACTTCACAAATACAAACATACCCTCTCGCCATTTCTTTTCTTTTCTATATTAGAGTACAATATTGTAAATATTAGACGAGATTATATTATTCGTTTCGTTTTCATCAAACAAATACACGAAGATACATACTTGGCATTTGGTAAGTATAAGTACGTGTACGTATATAAGCTAAATTATTATTATTAACTTTTACACAGTACTGATATCTATGTAAATAGTAAGTATACGTACATATTGTATGCATATTTAGCTCAGATGCGATTATACTGCATAGATGGTCAACAAAATACGTATTCGTTATTTCAATTTTGAAGTAAGTACAGAAATACACAACACATACATATTACATGCAGTAGTATGTACCATGTACTAAGAAGTTATACTGCACAAGTCACGATATCGAATTGGAAGTAGATATTTATTACAATTACACGTGTTGTTATCGGGTACTTATTTCCTCTTAAAACTCCATATTCTACTCAGCAAACAGATAGTTTTCGCTCATCATGATTTCCTAATTCCTGCTGCAGTTAAGTAGGAAATGATAGAGAGAACATTCTAGGTGAGATATTTCGAATGTTTGAATTTCAACGATAAAAAATTCACCAGGAAGGTACTTTCAAACTGTCAGTCGAAATCACTAGCTCACTCATTGGTGTACAATTTGGACATACAAAAAGATCCAAGTTAAAGTTAATTGTGTGTACTTTTACATCGAACTGAATAAGAAAAAGTAACGTAAAACTGCGTTCAACCGCTTTACAATATCTCGATTCAATTAATTGCCAAATAATAGCGTATCCGCTATCCAGCAAATAAGTATTTGCGAATTCGTCGAGTAATCATTCGCCAAGACTATAGCTACTCGTAATAGAATTAGAGTAACTAGAAACATACGAACGTTGTTAACGTCCAAATAAGGTACGATGATAAAATGTGACCAGAGGCGGCAACCGCAGTCTGCAGACCTGTCAAATAGACGAGCTTTCCATTCGATACTGCCATTAAAATCTTGTTCAGCTGTCGAATATAGTATGTACTTTAACGTAGAACTCGTACGTACTATACATTACATACTCGTACATACACGATATAATCTATAGGTAGGTTACGTATAGGTACCAGGTACCAGACACATCCAAAGATATGCGCACGGTGCCTCCAGTAGATATTTGCGATAAGAGACATCGTCGCGTCACTATACCACCATATATATATACATATACATATACGAATATGGGAATATCTACACCACATTTCACGATGAATGGTTTGATTTCAGATTTCGCATCTCTTCATCTCTCCGGAGAGATAACGTTCCGACGATGCCACACGCAAACACATGCAACGTACCAACCGAGCCTGCAGCATCATTTTTTTTCGCACGTCCCGTCGCGTCGCACCTCGCGTATCAATCGAACTGGTTCAAAGACGATATCGATATTACATCATTAAAAAGTAAAATGAACATTACGATGTTTAAATGTGTCGATTTTATTGGCTATTTCACATAGGTACGCATCACAAAAAAAAAAAAGTGTACTCGATGTACTCGCTCGTCGTACTTATACGTAAATGCGTTTGAGCAATCGTCTTTTCTTTTTTTTTTTTTTTTTTTTTTTTTTTTTTTGGCATGAATGCTACGGAAATATTCGTTATCGAGAATTTGATATTTACGATCGATTTGAAATACTCGAGCAGTATTATCCATACCCAGCGAAGACGTATAAAAAAGGTATTATTTGATTTCTTTTTTCACCTTTTAATGCGAGTACGTATTTAAACGTTTGGTATAGTGCAGACGAAACGAAAGATTAGGTTGGGAAATCTTGAAAAATCTATCACTGTCAAGTCACGATCGGTCTCTAAATGCATATGCAGATACCCGCGATGAAAATCTATGTCCTTCAAGAGGTTGTTGGCCGATATCCCAATAATGATTTTGTAACATTATCGCATCTTCCAATCATCTTTGGTGTTTGATTAGATAGCAAGAATCGATCGATTTAGCAAAATTGATAATTGAAAAAAGAAATATTAAGATCCAGGGTCAAAAATATCATCTGCTCTGAAATTTAACATCCCAAAGAAAATGTTATACCAGATCAGATCACACGACGAAGGGAAAAATCATTTGAAAAGCATATGAATAAATTTCACCCATACTTGCAAGCATCAGAAAGTGAACAGGCACTGCGGGGTATGGAAGGAGGAAGAGGGGAAAGAGAGTAAGTGAATCGTAAAGGACAAGACTTCATTTACATGGAATTTAGGGTGATGCGAAAAAAAAATCCTTTTTATTTGGCCAATTGGTCTGATTTCCTATGTCATGGCTATCACAGTCTATCGACCAACAGCGGCGGGGACGGGGAGGGGATGCCAAAACAAAGATCATTTAAGATAATTTTTGGCCATGTTACATATTTATTTTAATTTTTTTCCGAACATTAAAATCATTTATTCTGCTCAATACCGACCAAAATCACTCCAATTCAGTCAACCGGTTCAGTTTAGCGGCGGATTAGATCTATACGAGTGGCGATGACCTTGGATCAAAATTCAGATATGGTGTCATTGGGGGGGGGGGGGGGTGCTAAAAACCAAAAACGCAAATATAGTTCCTATTCAAGCCAATCGATAGAAGATCTTAAGTTGTTTAACATACCTAAAACTCAATCTCTTAGGTAAATTAGGAGGGGAGATATGAGGGTTTTTCCTTTTTTTGATCTTGCAAAAGTGCTGTTCCTCCCCTTACTCCCCACCGAATTGAGTTAGGAAGTTGAAATTTGGTATGTACAGTTAGTAGGGGCCCTAGTTGTGCATTTTCCGGGTCTCGACTTTTCAGCTTAATTACACCGCCACACAGCCTAAAAGATAGGATGTTTTAGTTGGGTTTTCTTATTTTTTCAGTTTCTTTCTCGCACAACTCCCTTCCAAATTGAGGTAAGAGGATGGAATGAATACCTTAAGTCAAAATTCAGTTTTGCCTCATTGGGAGGAGGGGGGTGCTGAAGGACCAAAAACAAAAAATTGTTCTTTTTTGAGTCAATCGATAGAGAATCCAAAGTTGTATACTATATCCAAAAATCAAGCTCTTAGGTCAATTAGGAGGGGAGATATGAAAGTTTTACCCCTTTTTCACCTTGAAAAAGGGCTGTTTCTTCCCTATCTCCCCTCAAAATTGAGCTAGGGGCTTGAAATGTACCCTAGTTGTGCTTTTTGAGGGTCTCGACTTTTTAGCTTCGTTACACCCGCTCACATGTCAGCTTGACAGTACAGCATTGATATACTAAACATCATTCATCAACTCATTCCAGATGAAATATTTGCAATTAAGAATTATCCAATCAAAGTTTCTTACATCGCTATATAAAACAAGGGGTGGGGGTGGGGGGGGAACTAGTACTTTTTTGGATTGAAAAAAAAATCACCAAATTTAATAAATATTGGTGGGAAGAGGAAATTTGGTGTATAGGTACATGTAAGTAATATTTAAGCTCCTTTTTTGACGGTTGAGGGGGTTCAGATTTTTGTAATTTTTCGTCAGTAAAATTACAAACTATACATTTATGAAAAAAAAAGTGCAAGTAAAAGTTGTAGAGTATCATAAGTCCAATATTTTTGGTTATTCACATTTTCTTATACGAGGTCATGGAAGGGAGTTAGAGCACGCGGAAAAATACTATTCTTCAAGATTTTCATCAAATCATGAAAGGTTACATTTAGAAGAGAATCGGGGGTGGTGGCGGGGGGGGGGTCAAAGTGTTAATGGGGCTGAAAAGTCAACACCGCCAAAAATAAAATTTAGAACCTATACTAAATATACCTCGTAAATTTTAACTTCCTATCTCAATTTGAAGAGGGGATAAGAGAGGAAAAGCCCTTTTCCAAGGTTAAAATAGGGGAAAATCCTCACATCTCCCCTCCTAATTGCCCTAGGAGGCTGATTTTTAGTTATGTTCTACAACTTTTGACTGATTATCAAATGGCTTAGAAAAGAACAATTTTTGCGATTTTTAGCTCCTCAGCACCCCCTCCCCCAAATTTGGGCACGACTGAATTTTGATCCGAGGTCAACCTTGCTCAAAAATATCAAATTTCAAGCTAGTCTAAACCTATTACCCAAATTTGATCGGTTTCGATAGGTATCGAGCTGAGCAAATGATTTTTAGTTTCGAGGGAAAAAATAAATATAAATATAAATATAAATATGTGACATTGCCAAAAATTGTCGTAATGGTCTTCTAGGACCGCAAAACGGATTTTGTTGATTCTCCCCTCTCATCAGCCGTAGGTTAATAGATCGTAATAGCTTGGTTTCATTCAGCATACAACATATAGAATCAGGCTGAAAACTGCAGCTGAGAAAAGTGATAGCCTCAGCTGTCAGCTCATATGATGTCGATTTCATTTATGGTTTTCAAAGGTTCCAAATTCTAATACGAGCCTGTAAAATACAAAAATTCTACACCAATCGGTTCAAGATCAAGTTCAACCAATTGGTTTTCAAATTTATTCAAACGACCAGTTCATATTATTCGTATTTCACATCCACGTAAGCAAATGTCTAGAAAACGATGGTCAAACACTTGTACAAATTTTCTCATTTCTTAATGACTTTACTTCGCTCACCGCACGATACACAATTTACATTACATACAAATATCATACGTCAACTCGCGTTATATCGTTAAAATTTCATGGTACAAACCGTCCTCTCCATCTTCACATTCAATATAAAATACCTAAGACCTACCCAGCGCAGGTACTGTTTCTACATATCTAACGTCGTACGGTTCAATTCTTACGTACGAGTAGAAAAACCTTCTTTCGCTCGATGGTCGTATTTGTTTTGACGTTTATAGTGCTCGTCGATATTAAAATATTTCGACATTTACACTCGAAATATCGCCGTTTGTTCGAGCAACCGAGCATGGCCGGCAACTTGTTCGAAATTATTCCGAGCAAATATCGCGATAAATATGAGTATAATACGATGCTCGAAGAGACGAACGTGTGGAACAGCGTAAAGGAAGAAAATTCCACCAACGCAACCGTTGCTATGTATCTTACTATAGCATTCTATACTTTTAAAAATTCAAATCGTTTAAGCGTTATCTGAATCGAAAAGATGCACATTATACATACAAGTACATAACTCACATGTACATGTGGTGTATTACTCGGGTTAAAAATCTCGTCTTTTATACTAAAAAGTATAATTTTTTTCAACGAAATATGACATAGTAATTCGACCATATCTGAATATTTTTATTTACAAGGCCATGTACTCGTAGAAGACTAGAGGAGAGCAACAAGAGAAAGAGAGAGAAAGAGAGAGAGGAGAGATTTTATTTTATTTTCATTTTTCCTCTATTCCCCCATGCAAAACACTTAGGTAGAGAGGTACTTAATCTTACGATTGAATATTGTTGCAAAAACGTGTTATAATTATTTATACTTCAGCATCGCCCGGCTACCTAATTTTCTTATTCTTTTCTGCTATTTTTCTTTTTCAAGAAGTTGGTTACTTTTTTGTTTTTTATTCTCGGTTTTTCGGTCGTACTTCTTTCTTCTCTTCTTCTTACGTTAAATTATTTTTAATTAAACCCCAGATTTTTTTTTGTTGGCCGCATCGTCGCGTCGCGTCGTAGCTACTACGACCGTTTTTCATGAATATTTAAACGCATTCATTATTACACCGACCGAAACACTCACTCGCTCCGTAACGTAGACAATGGTTCGGGCAAGTTAATTACTTATTTTTCGAAAATTCGTCTAATGCTAATGAACCTTTTCTTAACGCGATTTCCATTTACCGCCAATGAAAATATACAAATATTTATACATAGCAGCGAAAAAAAAGAAAGACGAAATGCGGTAAACGATTATTTTCTCGAGCTCGAGACTTGGGATTTTGCCGATACCCGTTACCCTCCCCCCTTTCTTCGATATCCTTCGAAGAATCCTTTCGATAATCTTATACGAATTAAGAAAAAGACAACGAAAAAAATAAAAATAAAGGTGTAGACTGCGTCGCATCACGTCACGTGTCGTTGTCGTCGTCGTCATCATCATGCCAAGGTGCCTCGAATTAGAATTATTATAATACTGGTCACGTTCGTAGGGTGATTTTTTTTTTTTTTTTGCTTCGTGTTTTTCTTATTTTCTTATTGTATCTGCGATTGTAACAGTATAGTGTTTTTACCCGCGAGTTCTTCCTTCTTGAACATGGCGAGATAAGCAGCGTTTTAATTTACACTACTGTGCTTTCGCTTGGGCT
The DNA here is from genome assembly GCA_900060175.1 of Ferrisia virgata. Classification (NCBI taxonomy): domain Eukaryota; kingdom Metazoa; phylum Arthropoda; class Insecta; order Hemiptera; family Pseudococcidae; genus Ferrisia; species Ferrisia virgata. The sequence goes on along the minus strand of FIZR01013677.1, from coordinate 3,107 downwards.
TGTACTGTACTTATCCTCGTCGTAGTAATTTTGCTCAAAATTATGTTACGGTTCGAAATAAATATAAACGTGGTTACTTTTTTAGCCGGATTTTCTGCTTAGTTTGGAAACAGCATGAGTATCTACTATCTTCAATGTTGGATAAATCAATGGCCAAAAGTTCAATTTATGTAGGATTGTGGGAAAATGTAAGTAGATAGTGGTAAATTTAACCCCCATCCTTGGATGCAAGGTACATGTCACAGAAAAATCGTAAGTCCAACAACCCTTCGAAGCTGGACAGAGCTTCAGTGCTGGTCTATTTTGAATAGATTCCGAAGACATTTTTCTGAAAACAACGTAGTTCTGATTCTCGTCAAAATTCGTGTACTCCCATTTTTCGAGATGCTAAAATTCCTGCAAATAATGAGCCAGTTTTTAAGATAAACCACTTTCACCATAAGAATTTTGTCCGATTTAAAAAAAAAAAATTGTTCAGCGACTTGAAAAAAATGGCACGCAAATTGTAGAAAAAATCAAACAAATTTTTATACCAAAACCGGTTTACTTCGAAATCGGATCATTTGCGTCAATTTTCATCATCAAATATATATATATTCAGCAGTTTGAAAAAAAGCTGTATGCAAATTATCAATCAAAAAAAAAACAGACAAAATATGTATAATAAAACTACTTTACATTGAAACCGGTTCATTTGTGCCAGTTTTTCCTGGTCGGATTTGTACTCAATTTTTTGAAAAAAGGCAGTACGTAAATTTTCAAAATAATTGGACAAAACTTCTACACAGAAACCAGTTCAATTTCAAATCGGTTCAATTGCACCAATATTCCTAGTCGAATTCGTATTCGACTCCTTGAAAAAAAGCATGAGGTAAATTTTCAGCAAAATTAAACAAAATTTCTATACCGAAACCGGTTTACTTTGAAATTCGATTCGGAAAACTGGTGCAAATGAACTGGTTACGAAGTAAATTGGTTTCAAAGTAAACCAGTTTCAGTGTAGAAATTCTATCCGATTTTTTTGAAAATCTACCCACTGCTTTTTTTCAAAGTGTTGAATACGAATTTGATTAGGGGAACTGGTGCAAAAGAGCCGGTTTCAAAGTGAACCGGTTTCAGTATAAAAATGTTGTCCAATTTTTCTAATAATTTTCATACTGTTTTTTTTTTTCAAGATGCCGAACACGAATCCGATTATGAAAATTGGTACAAATGAGCCGGTTTTAAAATGAACTAGTTTCAAATTCGCATTCAATAGTTCAAAAAAAGCAGTAGGCAAATTTTCAAAAAAATCGGACAAAATATCTATCCCGAAACCGGTTTACTTTGAAACCAATTTACTTCGAACCTCGTTTATTTGAACTTATTATCATAATCGGATTCGTGTTCGGCATGTTGAAAAAAAAAGTATGAAAAACACTAGAAAAATTGGACAAAATTTTTATACTGAAACGGATTTACTTTGAAACCGGTTTACTTACATCAATTTTCATAATCAATTCAACACTTTGAAAACAGACAGTAGGTAAATTTTCAAAAAAATTGGACAAAATTTCTACAATGAAACTGCTTTACTTTGGAACCGGTTTATTGACACCAATTTTCATAATCGGATTGCTATTCACTATATTGAAAAATACTATATGCGAATTTTCAAAAAATCACCAGTTTACTTTGAAACCAATTCGCTACGAAACCTGTTCATCTGCACCTGATTTCCTGATTACATTTCAAATTTGTATTCCACATCTTGAAAAAAAAAAAACAGTAGGCAAATTTTCAAATAAAATCTAAACCAAATTTCCACGCTAAAACCGGTTTACTTTGAAATCAATTTATTTTAAAACTGGTACATTTGCATCATTTTTCCAGATAAAATTTCAACTTTGTATTCAACACCTTGAAGAAGAGCAGTAAATAAATTTTTAAGAAAATGAAAATAAAATTTCTATAAGAAACCGGTTCACTTCGGACCGGATTCACTTTGAAACCGGTTCATTTGCACCAATTTCCATAATCGAATTCGTATTTAGTACCTTGAAAAGATAGCACATTATTTCTCAAAAAAATCGAACAAAATATCCACACTGAAACCAGTTCATCTCAACACTTATTCATTGTAGAGAATTTTCATGATGAAACTGGAGTTCAACACATCGTGAAATTGAACTTCAGAGTTGAAGCTTGTTATTTAGAATGAAAAAGTCTGGTTCTGAGATCAAAGCTCGTCAATCAAAATTAAAATAACCTGGCTCCGAAGCTGGAACCCAATGTTTGGCAAGGACGGAGTCTGGCTCCAAAGCACAATAATTAATATTAGAAGACCTTGGCTCAAAAACCACGGATCAACATTAAAAATGAAGGAAGCAGAAGTTTTTATTCTAATAGGAGCCCATTAACCTTTTTGAATTTAATAAATAAGGTCAGTAGTACGCTTTACAGGAAGCTTGAAAAAATTGAATGGGTTCTGGAGCATTTTTGAGCTCCGAATAAAGCAAAGCAATGTTTATATTGAACTCAGACTTCTGACTAGGAGCTTCTTTACAACGCCATATCTTTCCGGAGCTGGGAGGAGACTTCTTAAAGAGTCATACTTAGCTTTAGAGCTGGAGATGGACCATATGATTTTTTCCATTTTATAACATGATTTTACAACCCTCGGAGAACAAAAAAAATTTGCAATAATTTTTTTTGATCTCAGGTGGTTTATGGCAAAAAAAAGGAGAAATGTTTCAATTTTTTATGTAATTTTTGAAATTTTGAACCATTTTTGGGTCAAGCTAAGAGTCTAGTGAGAGGCCTCAAATTTTTATCACCTCTATTTGATATATAATTTTGCAACTTTTTTCACTAAACCGCACCCCCTCCCCTCCCCACCCACCAACCTTCGAATAAAGCTAAAATTAAAACACCCCAGTTGACACTTCGCAGCAAGAGCCAACTACTCACGAGGCGAATTGGGTCTTAAAAAATGTTGAAAATAAAAAAATTACGTAGAAAAACACTCGTACTAATAAGCAAAAGGTCGATAATCAGCCATTCAAATGAGATTAAGTAAAAAAAAAAAAAAAAAAAAAAAAAAAAAAAAAAAAAAAAAAAAAAAAAAA